>WOGO01002966.1:0-14982 GCA_015342085.1 Leptinotarsa defecta | reverse complement strand
CAAAACCTACATTATATTGAAAGCTTTGTTATGTTCATGGATTTTACAGGTATATGAAACGCAGGTACCGGGTATCAGGTATATCAAATCATTTATGATAGAATAAGCAACATAGGTATAAATTACTCAGATTTAAATGTAATCAGTTGGTTTTGAAAATGGTGTAATAGCCGAAACCGATCAACAATAAAGAAATATAGTGGAAAATAGACAAAAGTGTGTTTTTGTAGTGTATCCTCAGTGATATAGAAGAGACAAATCTCCAACCTTTCTTCGATGTGCCGGGCTATCAAGGTTGCACGTGATGTTCGCGTCTTCAATTAGGCGAATGCCTGTTTTCTGGGTGGAATCCAGCAACTTCAGGGTATGTTTGGGGGCAGAGTTACATACATGAGAACAATACTCCATAGAAGGTCTGATCTGAACTTTATAAAGCATCAAAAGTTGCTGAGGTGTGTATAGTTTTCTGGTTCGGAACAGTGTTCCAAGCTTTTGGGAAGCAGTATTTGCAATTCCAGCGACATGTTTGTGCCAAAACATATCGGTTGTCCATTTTAACCCCAAACAAACTTATCGAAGCAGATAGCGGAATTGTCTGACCTGACATTATTATATCCGGTTGCAGAAAACCGATGCCTGGGTTTTTGTGGCATTGAACTGAACTTGGTTACTTTCACCCCAATTCGAAATCAAATTCTAGATCTCCATTAAGACATGCAACCTCCTGCTGCCGGTGTAGATGTGTCTCCGTAGCCGATGTCCAAAAATGCAAATGGAATGACGAGACAAGTGTTCTGTCGTCAGCAAAGCAATTTATAAGTCGTTGATATACAATAAAAAGAGGGTTGTAGGCAATATAGATCCCTGGGGAACACCAGCGTTGGTGAACGTATTCGAGAGATACCATCGACAGCCACTTGCAGGGAACGTTCTTTCATGAAACTGGAGAGCCGTACAAAGAATTTATCCGACAAGCCATAGCATCGAAGTTTGGCCAGTACGGATCAAGCGCAACAGCTCTTGATTCTCCATGTTTCTCGATTGCGTTATTTTCCAAATATGGGTGACATACGATAGAAGGTCGCCTGCTGATCTTTGTTTCCGAAAGCCATATTGATGATAACTGTCTTATCAGCATCTGGAATAGGGCAAGGCCTCACACAACACAATACACATTCATAATTTTGTTAATATCCTTAAAAATCATTAAACATATTTAACTTGACTTGAGGGTGGTTGTACTGCTAGATCAGCGGGATTGTCCTAGGTGGTGAGATAATTCGTGTCAAAACAGAGTTGTATTGTCCGCAAAGAACTATTCAGATGCTGAATCTTTCAATTAGTTTGATAGTTCGTACTGGAACCTCTGGCGTAAACTGAATCAATTGAAAACACTTTTCCAACACCAGAACGAAATTACGCCCGTTTCGCTTACCAAGTTAGCGTCTTCAGGAGATCATTGTGACTAAATTTTACTACTATGCTAGTGGCCTGTTACTAGTACCTGTTGATAGTACCTAACTACTACCGATTAGTATTACGTAACTACTACCTGTTATTGTTTCTATGCGAAACTACCTGTTTTTTTATTAATACCTTTAATTTGTTAGGTATCCCCTCTGTCAGTGACTATACGCTCCATTTTTTCTCTAATATTTATCTGTTATTCATTTAGAATTATTACGTATAAGACCAAAGGGCTGTTTGATTTCCAGGATTTCGAAGGCATCCGGAAAAGTTTGAACATTTCTCATTTATTCTGTAGTCGTTCTCTATGGCATGTTGACACCTCCGGTCTATGAAACCGAACATGCGAAACTCGCGTCGGGAGAACGTAATTTTGTTCTGGTGTTGGGAAAGTGTTTTCAATACTTTCAATTATTCCCGATGATGTTGATAACAAAGAAATAGGTCTACAATTAGATGAATCCTCAATATCACCACCTGTAGTGGAATGAACTACTGCCGTTTTAAAAAATGGTGAAAATATACCTGTTGTGAAAGACCAGTTTATGAATTTAACTAACTTGAGTAAAGCATTGCCTCATCCTTTCCAGAAGTTGTTCCGTTATTCATGTCTCATAACTTTGTTTCTTTCTTTGATGTTCTTCTCTTTTACGGTAAAAGTTTATGTAATGTTTATAACTTTCAGGGTAATTCAATAGGGATCTCCTGAGGGTACAGTATTTAGCGTCAGTCTCTCAGCAACTGAACAGAAAAAGATATTGATTAAGTCAGGGTCCATTAAAAACTTTTCATTTTACTACCACAAGTTTAATAATAATTTTTGACAAATTCTCTAAAGTCGTTATAGTGCTAAATATTATTCATTCATATTTCGTTTTCTTTTTTGTTTTTGGTCTCTGCTGTTGAATGATGTGCTTGATAAATAAATACGCAAATATATTCTCTTGTTATTTATGAATTTCTGTATTATTTTCGAATTCAGATAGCACGTTATTCAAGTTACAAATAAACATCAATATCTTTTGACTAATCATGTGTATGTTCAACGAGGTCGTTATTAAAACAAATCCAATCGAGTTTTGAACACAGTAATTGTGCGTCATCATTCATGATTTGGTCAACTGTACTGTATAAATAGAACGTCATGTTTTGTATTTTTTTCGTAATGATAACAATATGTTGTTATTGTACATTGCAGCTTATGTATAACCCCGACAGTAGACCCAGCAGTGGCGTACGTTTATTTAACTCGGCTAGGTGACGAAAACTCTTGCTACAAATTTTACTGAGTCATTCTTAGTATGACACTAGAATTGAAATATCACTAACTTCATATTCGTCGTTGAAATTTAAGGATCATGTTCTACAGCTTAACAAAATATTCTTATCTGCAGTTAGAATAACGAACTATTTGTTTTTATGAGTCTACTTTAAATTGTAATATCTCTGTCGGGATTGGTGATAGGTGAATTATTATACAGCGTACCTACTCAATGATACAAATTTATTAACACAAAATACAAGGACAAACAAAACATGAAAAAGAAAATAACGGGGTAACCTCGAGGAACTAACGCTAAGTCTTTTCTCGGTCAGCGAGGAAAATCTAGAGCGGGTTTAGTTCTCGGCGGAAACCCCTGAATAAGATGTAGTTTTTGGCCGAAATCTCAGAACAGAAAGAATAAATGCCTCAGCTAAAAATTGAATTGGAAGTAACTTTCTCACTGACTTTCTCGAGTCATAAATTTAGTCAAAAAGGATCAACCACTTGAGCCCTTGTCTTAACTTCTAAAAGTGTTAACAATGAGTACCTACTCGAAACAACATCCAAGTAGTTTCGTTCTAAATATCCATCTGTTTTTTGGCAATAAAGTTTCTTTTCGAGAGAAGAGGTCATTTCAATGATATGCGATGAAAAAATACAAAAATGCTAAGTAAAAATAAAAATAAAAAAATTAACATAAAAAACCCAAGCAGACGGATATTTTGGACGACTGCTCGATAAAAGAGTTATGAAAAGTTAATTTCCTAACAAGAATTTATAATACAAAAATAAAAATCAATAACGAAATGAAATGTTGCTAAAGTAAGTAGTTGTAGGAAAAACCCTACATCTCATTGAATACTTATTCAATTTATTCATTTGAATCAGTGCCCTTCTGCCAACGTAAGACAAGTCTATTAATTACGTCTGCATTAAAATAGTGTGCCCAGAATTCGACGAAGGCCTTTTGGTCTGGTTCGAATTGCTGAAGGTTCTACTAGTACGGCAGCTAGCAACGTTTGGAAAACAAGAATTTTAGAACAGTTCGTTTTTTGATATGCTGGCTTTTTTGCTCTTTCGGTTAGAATCCGGGCTACCTAGCTGGCGGTAGTGGTTGCGTTTATTAATGCGCATCTTACCTGCACAGGTAAAAATCCTTAACTCTAAAAGAATTTTTTAAAGCGTAATTTTTAATTTTTTGCCTTTAGATAGATCCACCAGACATCCATTTTTTATTGCCAGGCATTTTTATTGTTGTTAATTATGTGCCATACGCGATTTTTTATTTTATTTAAATTTATTATTTTGAAGTTAAGGATTTTTACCTGTGTAGGTAAAATGCGCATTAATAAACGGAACCACTACCGCCAGCCAGGTATCCCAGACTCTAACCGAAAGAACAAGAAAGACAGCATATCAAAAAACCAACTGTTCTGAAATTCTTTTTTGAAAACGTTGCTAGCTCCTATACTATATATTCCATTGTAATATATACACTAAATTCACCATCGAAAGGAAACGAGTGAAAACATCAGGTGCAGTTCAAGAGATAAATGAAGAGCAAACATCTAGAAGAGGACCGTCCTCAGTTCAATCTTTAACGGTAATGATAATTTTGCTAAATGGCACCGATTTGCAATGAAATTTTCAATTAAGTTTCTATTCACCTAGTTCAATCTCAACTCGGGTTGAATGACACTTCCTCTCGGGGATTGTGAATATTCTAGTAAAAATAAGACTTGCAATGAATAGATTGATTGTTTATTTGAATTTTTTTGTAAGAGAGAGAGACAGACGAATTCATAATGCATGTAGCCTCCGTACAAACGAAGTTATAACGTGTTGAAAATTTGGTTTTCATTCGTCAACTTCATAACTGGAAGTTAAAAAAAGAAAATCAGTTTGAAAAGCTCTGTTTTGAGAAAAACTCTTTCGAAAGTAATTCAGAAACTAATGATGTTACTGAAAATATAGTTATTAGTTTTTGAGTCATTCAGAAGATAATTTAAGGTTTCACATCAAGTTCACTGTTTATTAAAATCATGAAGGAGAAACTACTAGTACTAGAGCATATCAGAAGTACATGATGACAGTAAGTTTCGAAGCCATGATGGGGGAATAGTCCAAACCAGCCGAACTTCATACTTTGGGAACGCTCGAATTTTCCCTCTCTAGGCAAGGGAGCGGTATGCCGGAGAAAGATGTTTGAGAAAATTTCGAAACGCCTCGAGTATGCCACAATAATAAACTTCCTGTTTGGAATCGAGCGGCTGTTCCCAAACAGGCAGGAAGTTTCTTTGGTTAACTAGATATTTGTTATAAACCAACTGAATGACAAACCAACGTACATTTTAAACATTTATTAAATAAAAAATAAAAACTAATATTACAATAGCAAACACAAGAAACAAAGAACATCAGGTGCATATAATTACCTAAACATATAATATCGGGAAATAATCTATTGAAATAAAAAGCGTGTACGCTAACATTACCTTCCACAAATTTTACTACAAATAGCAGGTATGCCATTTTACTAAATTTTGATAACTCAGAGCAGAAACGATACCAATATATAATCATTGCTTTTCACACCAGTGTATGCATGAGAGATAAGGTTTACCAATCATATACAAAAGTTCATTACACTTTTCTGAAACTTTAGAATATCAAAGTAAGCAACAGGGAACATAATATCAATAAATCGTTAACATTCAGGTATAACAGTATTAATAAACGAATACACAATTTCAACACAATAAAAATCATAACAAGTAGCATACATATAAAATATTGGGTTTCACTATCGTATCTGAGGCTCTGCTCAAATGTACTTTAACATCAAATATACAAAACCAAAATAGAAATAACTCAGCGCAATTATTGCAAAGGAAACTAAATAATCATCGTTTTGCAACCATCATACAAAATGTATGACGCAATTTCCATGGTCAACAAGGGTATATACATTACACACAAATCATGGTATACATTATGTACGAACGTAGACGAAGACAAGTTATCAATGTAAAAAAAAGTTTGCATTGAACATAGCATAGACATGACACACGACAACCATTGATTCAGTAACTCTTCAAGTCGTAATCATTAAAACACAGGTATTGACGCAAAATAGACTTTAGAGGAGGCTGTGACGACACCTTTTTATTAATGTTCGGAGATCGTTATTCTCGACGTAAAGACTACACCTTAGATACCAAGAAAAGTTTGGTTTCTCTTTCAGAATGATACTCACATAAAAATGAAATGTAATACATCATCTTTCAGTAATAATTTGTTGTCACTTTTCCTTGGGCCGGTTTATTCTAAGCTCGAACAATTTTTCGGTCTGATTATAATCTTTTTTTATTTCAGAATTAATATCGGTGGTTATTAGACTTCATTTCCAACTGATTATACTTTTTGTTACACGTAACTTTACTGACAGAGATTATTTCCACTCAAAGGTTTAAAACTAGACTGACTAACATTTCGGATTAACTTCGCGTAAACTGACGGAGACCACTTCAATTCGACGTTTCAAACTAAACTGATTCCATTGCTACTAATTACTTTCACTGGCGGAGATAACTTCACTTCGACGGACCAAACTAAACTGATTTAATGAAAATTTCGTCTTCATATTTATAGCAAAAATAATGAGGTAATAATCTAAACACCTGCAATTCGCAGCTGGGCGACTTCCTTTGTAACACGGCCATTTGTCCTCATTAATTATCTACAGCAATAGCAGAGCATGTTTGGACCCATCAACATAACATCGAGTGATCTCAAGCTGAGATCATACATAGAGAGGAACATTGGTTCAGGAGAAAATTCAAAGAAGCCACATACATGTTGTACAACAATGTATTAAGCTAAGCTAGCGTAGATATACACAACATATGGAAACCCATAATCAAGCGAAAAATGGCCAACTCCCGCGAAACGGTCTTCTCCCACTAAACCTCTGAAGCGAAAAAAGAAAAACAGAGATTAGTGAAAGTACTCGAATGGCCCATAAATAGTTATCTCTCGGTGGAATTAGTCCAGTCATCACCCGAAGACGAAACGTCGTGAAGTAACTTGGCTTGGAAATAAAAGTAATATTTTTAATTTTTTTTTCAATTGTTTTATTTTTACTTGTATTCTATTTCACTGTTATTTCTTTTCAGGGGTTTTTTGCTTAATATAATTGTTATTTACAACAATGTTTTAAATTCTTCTTTCATTAGTTCTTTCAGTGGTTTTATATCATTTTATATACTTTTAGACAATGGAAGTCCGAACTAATGAAATTCATCATAAAACATTGTCACTCACCTTCAAACAAACGCTCAGTCTTTGCTTCCTTAAACCAGCTCTCACATTCCCTGAACGAAAACCTTCAAAAGTAGGAACTTGAGAAATTTGAAGATGTGCGAGGTCTTGACTGAGTGGAACAAACCACCCACGACAACTCAGTTCGCTACCATCCTTCGTAAAACCATCAATATTCAAATGATTCAGATAGTTCTCTTCTGATAATTTTGATTTGGTGAAGTGGTGTTGGTTTTTTTTATCATAAAACGTTTACTTATTTTTCATATATGCGGTAATTGGAGTTCGTATTTTCATTTCATGTAGATTTTAGTGATTTTTGTAATAGAAGCCGACCGAGTTAGGTTCTAGATGCCCAATTTAATGAAACATTTTTTGTTTTAATGAGAATACCTTCTTTTAGAATGCTCTATTGGCAAAAAAATTATTGAAAACATAAATCAAGGGTGTAGTTATATTTCGTATCCGTCCATTCCGTCCATATCCGTATCCTTATTGTTATTTTTAGACTCCCCAATTCAACAAATTGTATATTGAAAGAATAATAGAAATCAGGTGTTTGAAATGGCGAGGTCAGAACGAATGTTATGTTTGTACTTAGAAATATTGGTGTCAACAATTATTATTTCACTGCCTAGATGGTGCTACTAACGCCAAGCAACCATTATTCTCGAAAACTCTGTTATACATGTAGACTATCTATGTTGTAGTTGTCCATAAGTGATTGGACCCTACTGATTGTAAGGCTGAGTACTTTCAGTTACAGAGGATCTGACCTGTCAGTTTGAATCAAATTCTCCTTATCTGTGGGATACATGAAAAAAACTTCTTCAGCCCTAGAACGTGCGATAGCAATGCTCTCTTCAACTTGGACAAAAAATTTTGAGAAGAAGTGAAGCGTTTCTAGAACTAGAACAGTCAGATTTAGAAGTTATTTTGGTTTGGCGATCGGTAGAAATCAATCTAAACATAATTACAATTTGTCTGTGACCAGATGAGTTTTCCTGGTTTCTTTTCATGAAGGTGGAGTATATTCAGACGATAATCGATATGTAGAAATAGAACAATGACTGTTTTGTTTGTTTGTTCATGCCATTAGCGGTATTTGTTGATAAAACCAGAGATGTGTCACTTTCTTATAAAACACATAATTCAATACTAGATTCAGATTTGGTCAAATAGTGATTGAGTTTGAAAATTTTGACTTTCAACTGACATCCGCATTGATAATATCGCGAGTCATACAATTCGTCTTTCTTGGAATGCATCTGGAATATGGCTTTCACCTATAAATGGAGTATTTCAAGACGAAGGTTTATGTGTAGGATTTGTTAATGTTTTGTGTGGATTGGTTGAAATATCTGATATTTCACTTTTTACAATTGTCTCTCTTGTAATATGAAATATGAATTATGGAATATAACGATCTTATAAGAATAACGAAGTGTACCATAAGTGTAACAAAGTGTACGAGTTACAGAAGATCTAATAAACAGACCATTGGAGTCTGTGGAGGAACGAACATCAAACTTGTTCCTGTACTACATAACAACAAAATATATGTTTGACACAAAGTTTGTGATTGATGTTTTGAGCCGAAAAAAGTGAAGAATGAACAGTTACCCTGAAATACAGACGAGTCGAAAACCGAAAATGGGGCGGTAACTGGAGTTTATTTTGAATTTACTGTTAGAGGAGACATTTACATTTCAGCTACCCGCTCGGTCAGTACACATTTATCTTTCAAGCTGAAGTGCCTACAATTTTGCAAATGAGTAAGGAACATTGATTTCATTTCACTTTTCTGTCTTCGGTAATTACAAAAACACACGTAGTCTCGAAGATTCATATCGGTCGATGGTACATATTCTGAAGCAGAAACTTATCTCTTCTCGCTACCTCATTTACACGATTTATCGAGTCACTTCGAGTTTTGTACCGATCGGTGAAACAGCGTGCTATCCGAAATAAATTATTAATCATATATAATATAACAAGTCCATATGACAAGTTCCTTACGGAATTCAAATAAATGAAAGATATGAATAATCTTGGTCGGACAATGATAGCGATTCGGAATCGTTCGGAAACATTTTCCGAAAATGCACTGTTTTCTGAAGTACACACTGTGTTATCGAAAGCTTTTTGTTTGAACATTTGGAGTATTGATTTCTCTCGCATAAAATTATATGTAATACCGTATTGCATGGATGACTATCTTTCTGAGTGACATCAAGTTTTCATTACCACTAGCTCAAAGTGAAGATGGCTGTTTTCATTTATGCCTCAATTTTCACGTCACATGCTTTAGGACAAATTTCAGCATATTTCAATATCATCTGTGCATTTTCGCTCAGATCATTTAATTTTTTTAAAAAAGGAAAATTGTCATCTGACGAGTAAATCGTGTTAGGCCAAGATGCCGTTAGAGTCGTTTAGCTGAACAAACTCAACCGATAATCATGGCTAAATAACCAGACTCGGCGATGCTTTTGCCATTATATCAATAGAACTGAACAGAAAACGCAAAGTTCTTTGTCCTGAAATAAGTATCGTGAAATTTGGGTATAAATGGGTTCAGCTATCCTTCCAGTGGGCTGATTTTTTTTGATAATCAAAATGTTTGAATACAAGTGAAGAATAAACTGCACCTTTTTCGAAAGAAAAATATATTGAATTTATACATCAACTCATCTAAATAACAACATTCTTTCACTTCATACAACTGCATGCAGTTTTTAATTAGAATAAATTATCTTTTCACATCGCAGAAGACAAAACTACCTCATCTACATTTATATTGATAGCTTCCTATTTTTCACCTTTTTCTTATAGAATTTTGTTACATTTTTCCTCTCAATTTCAATTTATAATAAAATTTACTTCCACCTTTCTACCACAATCGTTATCGTGATTGACTAGTTTTTCTATCATCCAAGTATATTCGTCCTTCTAAACGTGGTTAATATCTTCCATAACAGATGGTGCGAACATCTGTCATGCCACTTCGTTTTCAGAAAATCATTTTCTATATCAGAACAATTCCCATTATCGCTGTCCATTTGGTACCTTGGACCCTACTGACCGTCGAACGAAGACGTCAGGTCATCTGGAAATCATGTACTTGGAGTCTTATGGGGCTTCGAGGACCAATAAGTCTGGCTATGAGAGAACGATATTCTAAATAGATACATATCATCCGCAGATACATATCATTCTCAGTTACATATCATCCTCAAATGTCAGCACATGTGCTCCAGTTGACTGACTCCATTCTTCGTCCTTTGATCAGTAGAACTCAATCAAAACATAACATTTCTTATTTCTGAATCAAAACAGATCCTGATTTTGGTTTGGGTCGAAATAAAAATTTGTTATTATTGTTTGTGTCTTGCCAGTGATAAAGAGAATAAATAGATTGAAGGACCAAATTTTATTAATGATTCAATTTGATATCAGAAATATAATTCGTACTTGACGAGAAATGAATGATTGACGTTTGGCCTGTTCACATCCTTCTTTTCCAACAAAGTTCTTGCTGAAGAGATGACTCACAATTTTGAATTACCACTTTCATAACGCTTTCATTCTCTGCTACCTAGGCGCTATGTGAAATTGTCATTTCTTTCATTTCTTTTGAATATACTGCAACCCCATGAGATGTAATAGTTCCCGAAGACGATTGTAGATACTAACAATCGAAACGTCGTGAATTAACGTGGCTTGGAATCTCTCAACTTTTTCATTTTCATTTATATTTCTTTATTTTTTGTTCAATCGTTCTATTTTTACTTGTATTTCATTTCACTATTATTTCATTTCAGATTATTTTTGCTTAATATAATTGTTATTTTCAGCTATTCGTTTTCAATTCTTCTTTTTCAGTTGTTTCCAGGATTTCAAATCATTTTATATATTAGACAATGGAAGTCCGAACTAGTGAAATTCAGTAATAAGTATATTATAAGGTCTTACAAACTACCAAAGAGATGGAAGAAAAATGTTTCGCGACGGTTACACAAAACTGGTAGGACCAGTACCAGTAACTGATGAAGCTACGGTTTAGCGAAACGCTTATTGAATAAAACTCATTGTGAAAATTCCAAAATTATTAGCATGGATGGTATTATTAATTTTCATCAAGTAACGGGTCATAGTACATAGTAAAAGTTAAGTACAAAAGGTAGTGAAGTCAATGCACTCTCATGGATAGAAAAAGTCAATCGACTGATATAATTAGAAATTAAAAACGGACCAAATGAGTTCGAATCAAAACTCGACCGATTTAAAAATGAGCCAATAAGATTCAAAATTTCGTTCGATTAGCAAAAGTTCCAACATAAATTTTGTTGACCCGGTCAGTTGAAATGAAACAAATTTCTTAATTTCGTTAATAATTCGAATTCCTTCTTGCATAATTATCGGTGTGATATTGAGTAATTTGAACACTGAAATTGTAGTTATTTATTTGATAAGGTTGATATCGAGATCCAAGATGAAAGTTCAACTTAGAAATTTGAATAGTTACCATAATATAATTTGAAAAAATGATATGAATATATAATTGACTTTTATAATTTATCTGGTGTATAATTAAACAGGTAGATTTATACCAAAGTTCGAAACAATTTACGTTTGTTATAATTATATCAACGAAATGAAAACGATTTGTACCATTCAAACCTTAAAAAAATAGTAAAAGACGTAGTATTTGGCTCTGGTAGATATCAATTAGCAATATCATTAATGGTTTTGGTGATAATTGTGTGGTAGTGACTTGATTTCAAATATACAGGCCGTTTTTTCAGCTGATCCCGCTATTGCTATCTCGGAAACGTCTAGAACTGGTCGGTTAAATTGAATTGAAGTTTCATATTCATAAATGTCAGTGATTATTTTTGAAATAGTCGCCAAAAACTAAAATTATAGAATTTCGTTTTTTTGGTGTACCGCTCTCATTTCGAATTATATGAAAACCGGCAGAGAAACGGCAATACTGTTTAAAATTTGTTATAATCTGATATAGACTAATTTGCAATGCGACGTTTCGTTCATTAGATTTCATTATCGATTGAATTTTGAAGCACTTATCCTCAACCGACTGACCTGAAATTTTGGATATAGCTTTAGTTCCAATGGCAATATATAATTAGTTAAATGACGCCAATCTACATCCAATATGGCGGATAGCCCAAGATGGCGGACTACTTTTTTATGCACTCCATGATATTGGTATCAAATAGAGTTTGCTGAAAACAATAGGAAAAATAAAATGACGCCACTGTAATCAAATATGACAGACCGTTCAAGATGAGGGATTAGTTTTTATGCACCCCTATGATATAGGTATTGGAAGAAACGTTATGAAGCATCAGTTAGTTAGAATTTCAAGTATTACTTGATGGATTTTCATCAAGTATATCGGCAAATTCCATTGCAATATTATATTATTGAATATTCATACTTTTCTGATAATTCAGTGTAATTAAACTTCTCATTTTATTGTTGAGAATTATGAATCAAGAACTAAACTGAAATAAAATGTTATGTAGAAAACTTCCTGTTATTTGATTCACCATGTTTCATTTCAAAATAATATTTAGAATATGGAATATCGTGTTCCTTTTCAAACTAAACCTCGATCGTTTTAGCTATAAATAACCGCTCATTGGCGTCAGAAATGTCGAATGACAAATGCAAATCAGTAGAAAATATTCACATATGAATTATTTTTTAAAAACATCGTAAACTTCGAAGATAATTTCACGAAACATCGTTTATAATTGTCGATTGTGTTCTGGAAAGATGAGGCGTTAAATTGAAGCGATAATGAAAAGCGTATTAGGAGTAATTTTTCTGAGTTACATTTATAGAAAGGGTCATATTACAGAGAATTTCATGAATGCCAATCAACAACTCTACACGATTCATAATTCTTCTGACGTCAGGTAAAAGAATTTGAGAATACAGACTCGAATTTCAAAATAAATTCGACTGCTGTGCTTTTCAGTCATGAAAAGTCTACTCGTTCGCATATCCAGAAACACGTGTTCGCATTTTGCCGCGAGATTTCCTCTTCTTGATGTAGACCAAACACACTCGTTGATATTGGCCTCATCAGCGCGGTGTAGCCAAGTGCAAGGATGGCAACAGTTGGTTGCCAAAAACGGGAAACAATATAAACTAACGGAGTCAACAACAGGAGCTTATCGCACATTTGTGGTTTCAGTACCCTAGAATTTCAACGATACACCCAACATTACTAGGCAGGCAGCTACAGCTACCTGCGTGACTTCGGGGTCCGACAACATTTTTTTAATATTTATTTCCTGGATCCGGAACTCACGCAGCTAGCTATAGCTGCCTACGTGGTAATGTTTGGTTTATCCCAGGAATTCTAAGTCTTCTAACTGTTACCACAAATGTGCGGTAGCTGCCTACGTGGTAATGTTGGGTGTATCCAAGGAATTCTAGGTCTTCTAACTGGAATCACAAAAGTACGGTAGCTGCCTACGTGGTTATGTTGGGTGTATCCAAGGAATTCTAGGACCCCTAACTGGAACCACAAAAGTGCGATAGCTTCCTACGTGGTTACGTTGGGTGTATCCAAGGTATTCTAGGTCTCCTAACTGGAACCACAAATGTGTGATAGCTGCCTACGTGGTAATGTTGGGCGTATCCAAGAAATTTTAGGTCTCCTAACTGAAACCACAAATGTGGGATTATAATTGCAAATCATTGTAGGGTCATTTGAAGGGACTTTGGGTCATCTCGAATATTTTACAGTTCTAAGAAGTGCAAGAAAATGAAAAAATCGACGATATCGTGATTTTCTGATTTCCTCAAATCGAAACATAAACCATATGAGGTCCTTAATTCTTGTCTGTAAATTCAAGTTTAAACTACCTTATAATTTCAATATGATAGACTTACTAAGTGGTCTTTATCAAAATGCATTTAATGATAGTCATAAAATTCATTGGTTTCAATGGCAGTATTCAATTATAAATGTGTTTACTTATTGTACGTCAATGGTTTGAATTTTTTTTTCTAAAAATAAAACCTGGTAGTGAACTTGGACCGATAACAATTTAACAGTATACTAAATATATATATGTCTGCGTAAGCAAATACATTTTTCAAGGAATATATTCTGAAACCAAGATGTACTGGAAGATATTGCTCTTGCCTCAAGAATGATTTATGGTGATAAATAAAATCTTAATGAATTTTTATATAAAATTTAAGGTTTAAGTCCATTCCCTCACAAACGAGATCAAGGCAAAATGATTTACTTCCCAGCATCACTCGCAGACAGTAGGATTTTAGTTGCCGAGTAGTTGCTGAAAATAGTATTGAAACATGAAAAAATAATTTGTTTGAAGGTGATTGACAATGTTTCATGATGAATTTGACTAGTTCGGACTTCTATTGTCTACTATATAAAATGATTTGAAATCCCTGAAACAACTAAAAAAGAATAATTAAAAATGAATAGCTGAAAATAACAATTATATTAAGCAAATAGCAGACCATGTTTGGACCCATCAACACAACATCGAGTGGTCCCAAGCTGAGGATCTTGCATAGAGAGGAACATTGGTTTACGAGAAAATTCAAGGAAGCCGTATACATGTTGTCCAACAACGTATTCAGCCAGGCCAGCGTAGAAATACGTAGAAATACGTGAAGCGGAAAATGTAAAGCAGGAATAAGTGAAAGTATTTGAAAGACCTATAAATAGTCATCTCTCGGAGGAATCAGTCCAGTCATCACCCCAAGACGATTGTAGATACTAACAATCGAAACATCGTGAACTAACGTGACTTGGAATCTCTACACTTTTTTATTTTTATTTTCTTTTTTCATTCCTTTATTTTTATTTTGTTTTTATTTATTCAATTGTTCTATTTTTACTTGTAATTTATTTC
>WOGO01002965.1:0-14983 GCA_015342085.1 Leptinotarsa defecta | reverse complement strand
ATATTGTATTGTAGAAGAGATTCTACAAATGCGTGGTATAATATTCGAAGGTTAGTTTATTTCGGAGCATTACTGTAATTATACTTTATTTTTCGTACCGAAAATAAACAGATTCAATGAGAGTGTTTCAATTTGTTCATTTCCATACTCTCCAACAAGTTGAGTTTCAAACCTTTCTTCTGGAAATGGAGGGGCTTGAATTCAAGGTTGAACTTATGTGTCTATGTGATTAATTGAGTGGCATGTGTGGAATTTTTTTTCCATTCTGGAAACTATTTCTGTTTTCCTTCATGCATAAAGCAATAAACTGTAAGTTATAATTTGTTAATTCCTCCTACTGTTTCTGGCAATTTGCTAGCAATTCAGACGCTTCTCTGTAGGAGCCAATAGCTTCAATAGAAACATTCCACTTACAGAAAAGACTGAAATATTAATATTTTTTTCAGTCGGAAAAATCCCCGACACTATCTATGGAAAAATATCACTAGGTTTAGAACAGATATCATGAATAAACATTATTAATGCATCTGCCGTGTTTTGCAAGCAAATTTAAGGTAACAAACTGCTTTAGAAACCAATAAAAACAATCACACAGACAGAAAACACGTATGAATGCAACAAGTTGCTTACTAAGTGGATCAACAAAACGGGGATCGACACTTCATTTAGAATATCGGTAATTCAATGTGAAGAAGTAACATCTCACGCTAACCAACCGTCTACCGTTTGATCGCCTACATGGACCCTATCATATTACGCAGTAACGGTATGAACTTTCCAGAATAAAATGCATCACACTTGTACAGATTATCCATTGATATCATTCCATTCAAAATAGGAAAGATTAACGTACCAAAGTCCAAGGAATAATGAGAATTAGTTTTCTGATTCCAGTTATTTTGTGTTTTTTTCAATAACATCATCATCAATCAACGAATTTGAAATGTGTTGATAAATTTTACATATTCGATTAACTGAAAATATATAGGAACACATATCTAGATCATATCTCGCATGGTTCTGAAGTGGATCTGCGGTTTCGAGTTGATCTGAATGTATGCTTTGTGCATATCATATTACGGCGAATTATCTTTGATGTCAGTGGAAAAAACGATGTCGCACTTTCATAAAACCTGACATCGCCTCTACTTCCACATGTTTTTCCTGTTAACTGTAACAAACAAAGTATTCGTGGTTCAGCCTAGCACCACTGATGAGACCTATGGCGGGTCGAAACAGCGCTGATGCTTTATCTTTGAACTCTGTTTCCATTCAAGACATATTACATCAATATGTTCTGTTGTAGATCATTTTATGTACGTTTATATATGATTTAATAATAACCTCTTGTTAACTTATGATGACTCTGTCCAAATTAATGAAAAGTGATAACGATTTCATTCCATTTAGTTTTCAAAATCTTGATAATTACCCTGAAGCTGGTATCCTGAAACTTCAATAATAAGAATTTACTTTTTACTTTTCAACAATTGTATTAAAAATGGTGACTGTTTTTCCTGGTAACTTCGCCATTATTTGCATGTCCACATGCAACTTTCAACTGATTTTAAGGAAACTGGTGGGAATTTCTTATGGAAACTTTGTAATTTTATGTATATGAGCATCAATTTGTGCAGCTTCTCAGAAAGTATTTCCCAACGAAAATTTTTCGTCTTGAATACTTTCTAAACAGAAATATCAAAAATTATTAAACTGAAAGTTTTCAGGGAGATACATTTTCACCCCAACACGTAGATCCGCCCTCTCTCCCAACTCCTCTGTCACCTAAAAACAATGCATCGTCTCATGGAGCTTCTTAAAAAGAATGTCGATTCAGAATTTTAAATAATTCTAACAAAACAAATTGATGAGGAAATAAATATTTCGAAATACATTTCGAAAAATTAACCTCTCTCAACTACCTACACAGTAGGGTGTGATAAACGCCTGTCGAAAAACAACTACTTCCCCGGCTAAAATCACGATGGATATTGAATTATATCCGACCGACATGTATGCAAGATTCCTCACAGAGGCTAGTCTCGCAGATGTTTCTAGTTCATCCAGCAGCAGAACCATGCTGAAATTATTCAAGTAGATCACCTGCAGACTGCGGTTTCGAGGTATTACCTCTCGTCAGTATAGGTAAGATACTATCCAGACAGCAAAGTGTCTGGGACTCGATTAATTTCAACACGGCTCCGCTACATACATGAAACTTTTGTTCGAGAGTAAGATTGTTAACTAGTTACAGCTCCATCTCGTGAACGAAGCCCCAAGCTGGGAATAAACATTCCATATATCAAAACTCTAATAGAAATCACTATCGAGCAAATAAATATAAATAATATAATATAATGCAATAATGAAAAATATAATAAATATAAAATAAATAAGACTAGCCTGTATGAGAAATCTTGCATGAATGTCTGTCGGATATAATTTAATATCTAGCGTGGTATTAGCCGGGGAAGTAGTTGTTTTTCGACAGACGTTTATCACACCCTACTGTGTGGGTAGTTAGGAGAGATTAATGTTTATAGTATTCCTTGAAATCAACTCGTCAAATATCTGTTATTCGCTGCTTTGGCATTTCTTATGTCGGATTCGGTACTAATACAAATTTTTACGGTGTTTCTGAAATAGTCGATATTGTATTTCGGCTCTCGAAAAACAACAACTCTGCTATACAGTGTGTTGATTTGGAAACGTATCACCCTCTATTTTTCGGCCCCTATAGAAAATCTAAAAATTTGCAAAAACAAATCAAACATATTTCTGATAGGACATTTTATAGGCTTTATAGTTTTCAGTTGAATTACATCGGTCCTGTATTGGAGGGTCGAGAGATACCTCATTTTTAAGGTTGCTCAGCTATCTTTTCAAAAATACCACTTACTTGACTTGCAAGCACAATTCATGATAATAATTGAAAAATTTTCTCAAACATTTTTTATTTCTGTATACGTTTCGCTGACTATGGTGTTCATTCATTTTTAAAAACCAATACGCCTACTCAAATCAAAGATGAGTTGGATTCTATGTACGGGGACACTACACCTCATTCATCACAGCGAAATTTTGGACAGCTGAATTTAAAAATGACCGTGTGTGCTTATGAGAAGATGATTGTTAGGGACGTCCAAAAACTGCAACTACCGACAAAAATATCGTCCACCGTGGTGCTAGACAACCGCCGAATCAAAGTGGGAGGGATAGCAGATTTTATGAACATGTCGAAAGAACTTGTTTGTCACATATTGAATCAAAATTTAGGCATAAGAAAGCTGTGCGCGCGTCGGGTGCCGCGTTTGCTCACGTTAGACCAAAAACGTGTTCGAATGAACATTTCCAATGCTCTGTTGGCGCAGTTTAGGCGCAATAAATCCGAGTTTTGGCGCCGATCAATTACTGTAGATGAAACTTGTATACACCACCGAACTAGCAATTTTATATTTTATAACAGTTGCGAAAACCTATCGGAGGAACAAATTATAAAACAATTTCTCCCTGAAATGCTTTCAAAGTGTTCATAACACAGCTACAAATAGGTAACTGGCACCGTTTTATAAAACATTTTAGTCTTTATTAATATTTTGTAAGGCCTTTCACAAACACTACATAACAGTCTTGTAAACATTTCGGCAGTTACTATAAAATGTTTGTCTTAAAAAGTAGTTTTGTAAAGATAATTATAAAATAATTAAAAGACAATTTTATACGAGTTTTGTAGTAGTTGAGCGTTGAAAAATATAATGCCGCCTAAAACGACAACGATAGAATAAACTACAGGAAGCAGTTAGTAAATAAGCCTGAAAAAGTTATATATAGATCATACAAGCCTTATAGAAAAGTGATATAAAACTTGCTATAAAACAATTCACTTTTATAGGAAATTATTTTTTATAAGTTAGCTGTAAAAACGTTTCTGAGATTATTTCGTGACTATTTTATAATGATTTTTTAATTTTATTTTATAAATGTTTCTATGACAAATTCATAAAACACTTTTATTGTCTACAACTGTATTGTGTTCACGGCTCGCCTAACATAATCAACTAGCATTTTGAAAGTAATTATAGAATACCAATAAAATAAAACTACTACAGCTCCATTAAATTATAAAACAATTTTGCTGGTTGGGCATTATACGCTCGAAATAAAAATACAGTCCAAACAGTGGAATGGAAAGAGGGAACCGGCTCAATAAAAACAAAAACTATATTTTCGGCTTAGAAAGTGATGGCGACTATTTTTGGGATAGTCATGGAGTTATTGCAATCGATTATTTTCAAAAAAGGAAAATTATCACAGGAGCATATTACGCATTATTACTTGACAAGATGAAGGCAGATCTCGCGAACAAACAGCCACATTCGCTGAAAAAAATTCTGTTTCACCAAGACAATTCACCGTCTCACACCTTAGTGGTTTTCATGGCGATAATCCCCGAATTACAGTTTCAACTGCTTGACCATCCACCTTATTCACCAGATTCAGCCCCAAGTGACTTCTTTTTGCCTCCTCATCTGGAAATTTCGCTTGGTGGACAGATATTTTTGTCGAATGTAGAGGCAGTCACCTTCGTGAACCATTATTTTGCATAGAAAAAAGCCAAGTACTGTTCACTGGTCCAAGTGTGTAGAGTTAAAAGAGAGTATGTTGGAAAATAAAAAAAAATATCTGAAAAATGGTAGAAAAAATAACAATTTTTTTATTTTCATTTTTCATGATAATCTTCTACCACGTAGAACTGCATCTATCAATTCACCTTTGGTAGACTTTCATCAATGTTTTAGAATTGAATTTTCATTTTTGTAATAATCATGTCACCTTCTGAAATTTCTGTAACTTTACAGAGAATGACATTAATGAATCCAGGTCAAATATTTTACTTATGTTGAACTCGATTAGAATGTATAAGATATCGAGTCTGCTATGGTAGGTGAAATTTCGAAGGCCTTCCATTTTGCTTTTCTATAATAGAATGAAATCAACTGATAAATAGTCCAGGCCCATCATTTCTCTTGTTGGACACTTAACAATGATAATGTAAATAAAAAAGAAACGATAAATCTGTTGGAGATGATTTAGGACTTTGTCACGCTTTCCAAATGAATAATTACAAAAACAATTCAAAAACAAATAAATCTGAGGATCGAAAAGTTGGGAAATAAAAATCCAAAGAATTCGTTGTGGGATCACGGGCCAAACAACAATAAAATTAACAATGCATTTCAACAATTTTTAATGAATTATTAACGATCCCCGTAAATAATGTTCCTGCTATTGTCTAAAGTTATGCAGGTACGTAAATCTGGATGTGATTTCGACACTACGGTTTCGTAATATCGCTGAAGAATGTTGAATATGAGAAATAAAATCACGGAGTTCTTATCAAAAGCTCGGCCCACGACTTACAATGGTTTATGATGTGAAAAAATTGCTGGTTGACACGGGACGTGGTTGTTCTTCAGAATAACAAATCCAAGTTTTGTAATTATATTATTTAACAACTGTGGGATGACAAAACATCATTTGTTCTTTTTTTATCGTAGCTAATCATAATGTGATATTTCACGGAGTGTTTTTGGATTGTTTTCAACGCCTCAACTTTAGAGAGAGTCTATTATTTTTTTGTTTATTTTTAGATCTTGAATTTTCATTTTTTTTTAATATAAAGTTTATCTAAAGTAACTTCTTAGGTGAATTGGGCAGAAAATGAGTATGGTAATTTCCTTTACAGATAAAAAACTCAAACAACGCTCATAAAAAATTAATGACTGTCCCAGCAGCAGACTATTGCTTCAACGTCAAACAAAGAATGAGAACTTTTTGTCAGACTTTTTACATTCATGATTGACCAATCTATTTACAATATTTCATTGATTTTGTTCGATTCGTGTTTTGAAATTATTGAATTCGCTTGATAATTCTATTCAATTTGACTTCTGCACCTTCTATGCACATTTGTACTAATATGTAGATCATAATCATTATACTTGGAGAATGAATGTCATAACCCTTTTTCTAAAAGAAATATAGGTGGAAGTCATAAAGCAAAGCCGTTAATGTTTTATTGAGATTTGTATCGAACTCATCTATACTGTAATATATCATTGTCCATTGGAATATTGAGATATCGCATGATAGAACTCAGTGAAAATAAAGTATTGAGCTATTCAGATATGGGGGAAAATATGCAGGAGGTCTTGAATATTATAATGAGATATATCAAGAAAGAAGAGCCGAACGTTACCTCATTCAAATCGCTCGTGACAACTTGTATCAAGAATACCCAGATAGGAGACCAGAACCTTCGGAATTTCGAAGTAAAGAGATCTACTTGTTGCTGGAGGTTGAGTGACTAGAACTGATATGATATCGATGATGTATGGTGGCTAGGAGTGAAGCACGCGATTGATATTTACTTGCACCTTGGCTTACAAAAGCCAAGGGTGACATTGAGAATGGTTTAGTGATGTCATGAATAACTTGAAAAACTACAAATTGGATGACTGTAATTCTAGTCACGAAATATTAACTTTATATATGGGCTTTGAACTAGTTCTAAAGATACCAAAATCATTGATGCCATAGCAGATCAGAATATTGGTTAGTGAAAAACATAAAGAATACTGCAAAATACATTTACACAGGGTATAATCTTCTTCGCTCTGCACAAGGAAAAAAGAGGCAAGAGGCTCATGGTGTCTTGTGCGAATGTGCAATTTATGGACTACCAAACTCATGTCCTAAAAAAACGATAATGGTCCAATACGGTAACTACTTGTAAAAACTGATTATAACACTAGTTGTTGCACGCGGCTTCACCGCATAGAATCTGGTTTGTCATATTAACTTTCGTGACGGACCATTTCGAACAAATAGTTACAATAATTTTTTATGAACCCAAAACTTCAGGTTTCCAACTTCAAAATTGACGAAATTCAATACAATCTTCAAACCCCTGTTTTCCCCCTTGGGGGTGAAAATTCCTGATTACCTTTCTTGATGCTTATTTACGCTATACAAAGAACCTACCTGCATATTTCAAGATTCTAGGTTCAGAAGCTTCGGTTGTACTATAAGAGTGTCAGTCAATCGATAGGCACCAACTTATACAATAAAGAATAGCATCAGTAAACATTGATAAACATTGGTAATCCTTCTCCTACTAATATTATACATTTGTGAAGTTTGTAAGAATAGATGAATGTATATAATGTATGTTTTTACGTTTTTTACTTTTTCACGCCTGAATAGCTCAACGGATTCAAATGTAAGTTGGTATATAGATAGATCATGACCTGTAATAACACATAGGGTAGTTTCTCACGGTAACGCGGGTCAAACGGCGGGGAACAGCTAGTATTGTATAAGTGGATATCTATTCATTAACTGACACCGACACAGCCGAAGCTACTGAACCTAGAATCTTGAAATATGGAGGTAGGTTCTTTGTATATCGTAAATAAGCATCAAAAATGGGAATCAGGAATTTCCACCCCCAAAGAGAAAAATAGGGTTTCAAAGATTGTATACATTTTCGTCAGTTTTGAAGTTGGAAACCTGGAAGTTTTGGGTTAATTAAAAATATTGTAACTACGTGTTTAAAATGGTCTGTCACGAAAGTTAATGTGACAAACCAAATTCTACGCAGGTGAAGCCTACATTAAGTTATGAATAGCTTCGAAAATCGAATAATGTTACCTATAAAGAAATTCGCAAAACTAACACAACCGTCAACGACGTCTGCCCTCATGCGTCTGCCCCTGTTCGGGTTACGCTATTGGCGATGGCGCCCCATTGCTTAGACCTCCCCTCAACCCCCGCGCATTGGCACCCGTCGCCTTACAGTAGACGCGACACGTAATGGATTACTGCGTTGCGTCAAGTTAATCTTATCGTGATAACTTTTAAACGGTACGTCCAAATTAATTAGTGTGAGAGACAAAGTTAATCTATATTAAATACTTGAAACGATAATTATATAAATTTTCATAAAAAATTGACACATATTTCAAAATATGCATTGTGAAAAAAGTGTTCAATTCATTGTACTTATGGCTCGTTATTTTGCTTATAGTGGCAACCAAATAAGAGGAAGATATAGGTATGCTATCGCGGACTTTTATTTAGAAATATAATATTTAAGATAAACAATCTTACGGTACATTATCTGCATGTAACTCCATCGGTATAGGCAGCGCATGTCAAGTTAGTTCTAAGGGAGCAAGAATTTTTCAGACTTACTCAATACTTATCGTTATATTATGTCCAAAATTATACAAAACATTTGTAAATTGTAGCCTTAATGTTATTCTAATGTACAAGCTGTATTTATATAAAGTTTCATCTAAATGCGTACAGTCGTTCAGGCGTGAAAGAGCCACAAACATACATATATTTATCCATCCTTACAAACTTTCAAATTTATAATATTGGTATATCTAGATGGATATAGATAGTATAGATTATTTTCTTTGTTCAAATTGTTACCTGAGATGACATATAATTCCTAAGTTTGAAATTGTGATAATGCATTCTAAATACATGAGACGATCTACATTCCATATCGACTAATCATTCGGTAGAGTACGTGACGTTAGCAATATAGTAAAATTTCGCAATCACAAACACATGCAAAACATTGACTGTAATTCGCTGTGAAACCAGGAAGCACTATTAATCGAATCAAAAACAAATGTGAGAACTCAACAAATCCTTCAAAGACTAATTACACAGATAAGATTTTCTATCACGCGGAATATAATTCGAGAAATGTGGTTAACTGTTTTGATATACGATCGTGGCGTAAAACGATACACACTTGGATTTACGATTTTGATATGAGTTCATATCATTGCTCCACTTGGTCTTGGTTCACACATGTTTTCATAATTGATGGTGATTATTTGGTTATTAACGTCATGTTTCTGTTTGTTCCAGGATATTAAAGCAACCAGGAAAGGCAGTTTTCTATTTGTTTACTATCATGGTGAGTAGAAAAACTGATTTTCAATTGGTTCTAGTATTTTGATGTTGTTGGACTTTCATTTGTATATCAATAAAAAGATTGGAAGTGAGATTCAAATTATTACAAACTAAACAAGATAATGTTTTTATGGATATACACATAAATCGTTAACTATTATAAATATATCCAATTTTAGTGTAATTCCTAGCAGATTAGAGGAGGTATAAAATTGTCTTATTCAATTGTCTGTTTTCAAACTAGACAGATGAAAACTGATGGTTGTGTTTGGGGTTGAATTTTATGACAAACTCAATGGTGAAAAACGCATATCGATATCTATCATTGTTTCTGAGTGACATGTTTTTCAAAAACATTGATTTTAGATCTTTAAATTACCTTTCTAAAAATGTAGCATACTTGATGTAATAATAATAATGAAGAACAAACAATGAAATATATTTCTTCAGAGAAGGTGTTTGAAATGTCTACCAGTTTGGCGAAACCTTTTCCGAACGTTTTTTGCAGAATTGATTAGTTCAATAGTAGTGAGAAAAGCAAAACTTTGCTTCCTTGCCACTTTCCATTTATCTATATCTAGAATTGGTCGGAAATGTGGAAATAAGATATTCCAACCTTCCCCAGAGATAAAAGTCCATAAGCGTTAGATTCGGTGACTTGGCCGGCCAACGGGTAGGCCCTTGGTTGACAATCCAATTATTACCAAAATTTGCAGTCAAAAATTGGTGACAATTGCAGTATTATGAGGCAAAGCGCCCCTTCTTGTTAAAATATATTTTTTGAGCTCTATTAGTGGCAATTCATCAACAAGGGTTTCAATATTTTGCCTTAAAATGTCTTAATACTTCTGAGATGTGAGTGTACCATTATGAATGAACGGGCCGATAATTCTACCACTGAAAAGATCTGCCCCCACACTGAATCAAAATCTTTCTTGACTTATCTGCTCCACAATAGAATGAGAATTTTGTTGTGCCCAAGTATAGGAATTGTAGCGGTTGAAAATGCCGTCACCGCTCACATAAGCTTCGTCTGCCTAAATATAATTTAACGAAAAATCACGCTCTTGGTTACATCTTTCCAGGAACCACTGGCAAAACGCCAATGGTTCCTGGAAAGGAACCACTGGCAAAATCTCCTGGTCTGTTGATATTTTCCAATTTCGCGTTGACGTTTCGGGATTACTTTCAACCGTGTTAGGAATCACACGTTAACAAGTAAGACCTCGTTAGTCTTCAGCTCGCACAAATTTCTCATCTTATGAGAGTTGTCTTTCGTACGGGGGCGATAGCTGATTAACGGAAAAACAGATTTTAAACAGACAGATTTAAACATAACAGCTCCTGAAACGACTATTTTCTTCAAACACTTATCCCTATTTGATTCATATAATTGTGGCGTTTTCTTTTCAAACTGACCACGATCAATTAGGTTGTGTCGCAATCTTGTGAAAATGACTCTAGCTTGTCTTCACTCTGGATACCTCTCGTGAAACAAATTGTGGTTCTGCATTTTCTCCAATTTGTATAAAACAGACTATCATATCCTAATTTTCATAATTCTCATACTTCATTGCGAATGTTTTCGAAAATTGAACAAAAACCACTAAATGAAGAGCGTCTTTACTGCCTAAAACAAAATTTGACAACCACCACTGAAGTTTTGCATTCTGTTTTATCGCCTACTTCATCAAAGTGTGCGTTTTAAGATGACTCTAGCAAACATCAAATGTGCTACATGTTTGGAAAGGTAATTTTGAGCTCTAGTAAAATATGCATGAATATAAAAGACTTGTTTTCCATCAATAACTATTGATATTCCGTTTGAAAGAAATAAGTTTTTCACACCATTGAATTCTACGTAAAAAAGTGTTTTTATAGAAATAAGAAATTTTTGACAACAAAAAAATTACAGCAGCGATGATAAATGTCGATAAGCTGTTTTCACCATTAAGTTTATCAAAACTCATGACTGTTTGTGAGAACAGTTTTCATCTATCTAGTTTGACAACACGAGTTTACCTTTAAAAGTGTCAAATTTGGCTCACTGTGTACATCTTGAGGAAGCTCATATTCAATTGAAAGTCCAAACAGTTTTTCATTGAGTGACTAAAACCGATCCACTGTATATATGGAACTTTCATATTGATATTTTTTCAACATTTCCAGCATGGCTATCAATTATATTAAAAATTCATGAAAAATGTTATCGTAGATTTCTTACATTAGGAAGTTTTGGAAATTTGTAAAATCATTATTTTTTGTAACAAATAACTTCTGTGTTTATTGGAAAACAATATTTTCATTGTTATAGTTTTTGCAAACGGCATTTCACCATATTTTCCCAAATAAGCAAATTTTACCACTTCAGAAACCATTATCTAGAGTCTGTCTAGACTATCATATTGTACCTCTCTTGGGGCTTAGTATTTCTGGTAATTGATCAAAAGTTTGGGTCCTTTCAATGATAATATTATTGAGGTATGGAATTTGAACTAGGACTGCTCACCCAAAAACTGTTCAGAACTATCTTTAGAGATATTTCAATTATATTACTGAAACCATAATGAAATGATCTATGATAGCTACAAGTGTAAAAACACAAATATCTTGCTATTACTATTGACAACATAATACATCAACCATAATTTAAAAATTATGACCTGTACATCAAAGGATGAACATCAAAAATCATTTCAATTCAGAACTAATAAATTCATCATAACCTGACTGATTGGCATATTAAGTATAATACATTTTATTTATGGGAGAATTATTCAGATAGTTAGCCAGTAATGAATCGATCAGGTCAGTAACAGTAACATAGATACAAATTGCTGCGTTAGTAATAATTCGACCAATTTTTTCAATATTTCAATATGAAAATATGTTTCAAATTCATCTTCGAGTGACAACAAGAATCTGTTATTAATTCACATCTTCATTCACTTAAGATAGTGTGTTGGAAACAAAAAAACAGTAGAACCCTACTGAAGTTTCATTTCAATAATAGCACAGACGGCACTATTGAAACCCAATTCCTACAAACAAAGTTCAGTTGAATAGAGTCCATGATAATTAAGATAATGTCTTTATATTTTCAAAAACTGATTTTGTGACAGAATCCAAATAGGGAAAGCAATATACGTCATTTCCTTAAAAAAAAAACATAAATTTAATACGCCACGTTTCTACTAGATACCCCGATTTTGGAGAATATTTAGGAAAAGCCCATTGAATTGATATCTGAAACGTTTATGTGAAACATTTTTTTAACTCCACTCTTTCATCTCAAACTTATAATGGAAGCATCGATGTGGCACACAGTGTATAGAAAAAAGTGTTTTATACCTAGATAATGAATAAACGGACAGAAAAATCGGGATATAAAACAACTTATAACTAGAAATACTTCCTGAATGATAATAATGTTCGAAAAATGAGTTATATTTCATTCATTGGTCCATTTCTATTTCTGATAGTTGATCTTCATAAACCTAGAACGAATATAATCACATGTTTCAAGTTTCTGTCCAAAACATATTCGCGTCTATTGACAACCAACCAGAAAATTTTGAAGTCTATGATGAATAAACAACCTGCCTATTTCAATTGTTGAAATAGGCAGGTAATTAATAATTGAAAAATCTCAAAATAACTTTTTGTTCTATGCAAAATTGGTTGTGGTAAAACGCGGTAACAAAAAACGGGCCCGTGAGAGAAAATATCTTCTTTTCTGGTACGTTAGTTTTTTTGTGACCAGTTTTGTTGAATTTTTCCAGCTTCCCATATCAATTTCAACAGATATGAGCAATCAATAATCCAAATGCACATAATACTTCATTTCTTCCAATGTCCGAAGAATAACTGACAAGACAATGCAATCAACAAATCAAAACCATTCGTTTTCTTATGCACACCCACCGTTCAACTCCAAACGAGTATTTCCCACCAATTGGCTAATTATTGTGTGATTGAAGCAGTAACGTCAATTAAAAGGCTGCACAAAAGTTACAAATCAGTAAAATGGCCGATATAATTAGATCGGCGATTATACCTTTATGTTTATCAGGCGCCAGTAGAGCTTTTGAAAGAGACCATATAAGCTAAACTTAATTATATTTATTGTTGTTGATCGTTGGAGGCGGAACCATCGGACAACTGAAATAAATATTGAAAGTGAAAAACTGTTATTGCATCCACACTGTCCATCTTTATAAATAGTGTATGACTCATTTTTTTATATATACAATCAGCAGCCTATTCATAATACACGTAAAATAAAATAAAATTTGAGACGTTAGTAAGTTCTCTGAAATTATTTATTTTATTTACGAGGATGTATCGATATCCAGTTAGCCTAGACCTGTTTCATGCATAAACAAGTTATTATGTTATCACAACAACGAAGAATAACTCATAAGATGTAACAGCTCTATATCGTGAACAAAGTCCCAAGTAGGAACGAAACATCCTGTGTATAAATACTCTGAGTAAAATCAAAATACTGTATCAAGGAGAGATACATACACATAGGAAAATAAATATTTAGATACATGTCGAAAAACAACTACTTTATCGGCTGTTATATTTTCACTAAACAGTTTAAAAAACTGCAACACGTGTTTCGCTATACAAACGTCTGTTCATACCAGGTATGAAATATAGCATTAACAATAAAACTGAATTATTCAATAGATTATGCATAACTCAAATGAAATACAACAGAAAATGAATAGGGTCAATGAAATGATGATGATTCTGGAATACTCAGCCAGATCCAGAAGAAAATTTTTCAGATTTCTTCTGAGACTAGTATCTGTTTTAAAATTTTTGATTTCTGTTGGCAGATGATTGAATATTCTGACAGTATTTTAAATACTTGACTGTTTCATCGAATTTGTTTTCAGAATAGAAAGTTTTGCTTCATTTCTTTGGTGGGTGATACTATCAGTAATTTTGTATAATGATTTGTTTTTGTCTACTCAGCAGACAGTTTCGAAAATGCTCAATGAGATGAGTCTTGAATAGTTCATAACAGGAAAACCTGGTTCCAACTTCATCAAGGTAGCGAATAGCATGTTTTTGTAGAACAAAGGTTGTGCAATAAAATTTATCGTAAATGAAGATATGACTATTGCTCTTGGTGACTCATCTCCGTATGAGAAAATTTGATTACAAGCTTCAGAAGAGAAACATTTTCCTTTGAAGATGAAAACGAAAATCACGATGCAGTTCATGACTAAAATGAATACATGAAGCTCTGAAGATTTCATATGTATATTGTATTGTATAGTTCACGTCGAACATGAGAAGTATTCACGAATAGACTGATTCGTTACTCAATGAAAATTAATAATTATTTCTTCAAAATGGATCTTCTTAGAATATTGACCAGAAGTATGCAAGGCTAGTAGGATGGCACTCTAATTGTGCTCGATTTGATGAAGCCACGCAGTTACTGTGGTAGATTTCTACGGCCCAGAATTGAAGCAGCAGTCGGTGAAAAGGTCTTTTTCTTCAAGGTCTAAAAATTCGGTTTTCAAAAGTCTGTCAAAAGAAATTTTCGGGATAATAACGGAAAATTACGATTTTCCGTTACCGAACATGAATAATGCCGTCATCCTCTGTTGTCCAGGCTCGAAAGCCTTTCAACTAGGCATCTTCCCTCTATCCAGCTCAACCACTACCAAGGAAACTCTCTTTTCAAATCAACTGGGTAGAAGACCCAACTTTATTAATCCAAATATATTCTACATTTACATCAGTTAATAATAAACTCAAATGAATTCATTCTAACTAATAGTAATAATTGAAATAAGTGTTATATTTACAATGTTTAAACCAGAAAACAAACATTACAGGTCCTCAAGTCCGATCCTTTATATTTCATACCGATCAGATCGGATTGGGAAGATCGTCTCCTCTCCGGTATGTCAGTAAGCTGACAGCCTGCTTCTCATATATCTCATTCATCTCGCACCAC
>WOGO01002964.1:0-14986 GCA_015342085.1 Leptinotarsa defecta | reverse complement strand
GTAAAATTTGTAATAGTTCATCCCCTACTATAGTCCAACAACTGTTTGGTATCAAGCTCCGAATGAATGAACACGTTGGAGTGAGCCAATTTCGAAAGATTTTTTCAGAAGTCCATAAATCTTCTTGCAATTCAGGTGTTCGATGTTTCTTTGGCAAAGCTCGAAGCGATACCAATGGAAGGTTCTAGTTCATTGAAGTCGCTTGCAGTACCCTTCCTTGCAAGGAAGTCAGCAGCCTCATCGCCTTCCAGGCCAGGAATCCAGACCAGAGTCAAATTTGTTAACTTTTTCTATTGCGAAAAGTTTTTTCAGCTACCAATTTGGACGTGCTCAGTGGGAGTCAAGAACTTCCAAAGCCGCTTGACTGTCCGAAAATATGAGGTTCGATTCTGCCAATCTCTTCGCACACAATTCCTTAGCATAGAATTCTGCTTAAAATACAGTCGCCTAGGTCCCTAGGCAGGTTGACATCTCTGTTCTGTGTCTGCGACTGAAAATACCCGCACCAGAACCTGTAGGTGTTTTGATCCATCTGTGAACCAACAACTATCTGCTGAGGGTACGACAACGATTAAAGAGTTTTCTCTTTCACTACTGTCAGAAGGTTTTGCTGATGAAGTTTTACATTTGAAATGGAATAGTTAATAACTGTGGAGTTGAGATCAAGTCAGTCCAAAATATGTTCTCTATTCAGCTGTTGAAAAAAAATTGAAAATAACTGGCTCATTTCTATCAGTATACTATAGTTAGAAGAATCACCGATATCACATAACAGATAAGTTGAGAATGAGTCAGATATGTTCAGTGGAATAAAATTTTTCTTCCTATTATAATCATCAACCTACTGAAATCCGAATCGAACACAAGTCTACATAATCCAAAATAGTTTCGAAGAAGGTTATAGATGCATGCAAAACTAGCACCCTGTATATATCCCAGGCATGCTGAAAACACTTTTATGGCAGTTCTCTCATCTAAATTCCACATAACATATACAAGATTCATACGGAATATATAAACGATTTTAGCTACTCCACATTTGAATCGGTTCGACTCTTCACTTCCATTCCAGTATAAAATTGCAAATCACTTTGGAATGGAAAAAGCAACCAGGTACCTAATGGATTGTTTACGTGAGCAATATATTCACCGCAAAATGTTGGGATGTTGCATCATTAAAAATGAAATGGATTGATACACATTCTGAAATGTTATTGTATGTTTTCATTTGATGGTGGATAGTAGCAGTTTACAGGGTGCCCTGATGAGAATTTGAGTATTTTCATCAAGGAAAAAGCTCATACTGATTTTTTGGAGAAGATCATGCGATATCCCTCAAAAATGGATTGATTTTTTCGTCAAATATGTAGAGAATGAGTTTTTTCTGGCTATTAAAAATAGGTAGTGCACAAAAAATTTTGGAAACTTGAAAAAAAAAATTTGAACTGGGTTGTGAGTTGTCAGACTTTCTAGCGCAGCTTTTGTAATATTCTGTATGAATTTATATGGGGTCTTCAATAACCGTCTCTCGTCTAGGAAAGGAAAATACAAAATTGAATCATTTTCGGGAAAGTCACCTCTGTAATCAAAGGTGATAAATTTCTGTATGGTTTTCGTAAAGTTCGTTTTCACATCAGAAAGCACCGTATGATGTGGTGAATAAATTCTTGGATTCAAGGTGGATCTCACCTTCATCGCTCCATAAATCAACTGATTTGTTAGATGTGACCGTTTTTAATTATAAAAAAAACTAATTTCACGAAAGTCCTACAGAAATTATCTACTTTCGCGTACAGAATTTTTTTTCCTCTTTATTTATTTTCGTTTAGAACGATTCTGGTCGTGATAATTATCTTAATTTATGAAGGCTTTATAAGAACTTTTGACGAATGGATAATTTTTTTTTAATATTCCATTATTTCCACTGAAGCACCTATAAGTGACACAATATGGCTGAAAATTATTTAACGATCCAGGAATATTGTTAATCGTACAATATCAAGAGGTATCAAATGACGCCCTGAAATTTCAACGTGATGCCTTTTATTATCTTTGGATTTTCATGATTTCCAATGTGAATAAAATATAGAAGATTATATCAATAAGCACCACGTATTTCTGGAGACATGTTCAGAAGCTCTAATCTATAACCAATATCGAGCGCAAGCCCATGCTGACTTTTCACGGGGTCATATAGTATCTTCTCATATACATGATTTCTGTAGCACTGAAGTGAAAAATGAATTTCAGGCTAATGCCGCCAGTAGAAAGTGGATCACGTGAAAAGTTTGGAAACGTGAGAACAACAATTCAAATGAAGGTAATTTGTCGAAAAAAATTGTTTGCATTTTATTGATTTGGATACTAATCACTACTGTACACGCAATGCACTATTTGTGACCTTTGGTGTTTCGATCACCAAGTGGTCATCTTCAAGAGCAAGATTAAAAAATTGAAGAGACAAATAATATCATCCTCATTTATAACCTCTGCTAGTTACCTGCGTCTTGATTGTCTCTAATCGATTTTACAATGTTGTTTTGTGTACCAGTTTCAAATGGATTTTATAATATGGCCTGATGTAATAGTCAGGTGAATCTGATAATTGAAATATTATTACAATAAGCTATATAGTATACTATTACGTATTGAACCACCATCGTTATTCATAATATTATTGTCTTTACTTATTTCTACACTCTCATAGGCATCTAGATGCCTGTTGTTGTTTACTTGTCTAACTAATCTTACTGAACTGAAGTCTATGGAATGGTTTTGTTGCGAATTATGATGAGTGACTGCTAATTTTTCTGATCTTTCGTATTTTAGTTATGATAAGTGTTCTTTATATCTTATTTCAGTAGATCTTTCAGTCCGTCCATAATATTTTGCATCGCAGCCCCTACATTTAATTTTGTGAATTCCATGTGAAATTAATTCAAGACAATTAAGATGCTGGTACCTAGCAGAGGTATCTATGGTATAATTAAAGAAAATATTGTATATAATTTAGTTTAATCTTTGTCTTGAAGACAATCCCTTGGTGAAATAAACACGTGTCGAGGTGTTAAAAATAACGATTTGGTCTTGGGAAAAAATTTCAGTGGTATTCATTACTACACCAAAGGTTCCAATCAGTGGAACACTAGTAGAGGTCCTCAACTTAATTGAGTACCTGAAATGTGTTTACCTGTGACAATGTGGATATGGTAATCTGAAAACATTTGTGTAAACTAGATCGATTTGATCTAATCTAAAAGACATTTATGTTAAGCATACCCTTTCGAGAAATTTCAGCTACACTGTTCGGAATACTATTTTTATTCCCGACACTCAAGCTTACAAACTCCAGATTTCTCCATCTTATTCACTTTATCTTTGGCATTAAAAACGGAAATTAGATAACCTAGCATGTGGTATGAATGCCACTTACACATTGTTTTCCCAAAAAAGAAACCCGCATTTTCTACAAATTTCTTGATTTCTGGTTAATTGATCTGGAGGTATATCAAACAACCAGAAATCAAGTAATTTATAACTCTCACATAACTTGGTGAAAGAACAGGGATAATTGCGAGTTTTTTTTTCAGAAAAACCAATGTGGAAGTAGATTTAGCTTACAATCTCGAGTGTGCGGAGTGTACCAGTGTTTAGGTGGGACAGTGTGGTCAAAATGTCTCAAAACGGTATGCTGAATATGGAAGATCTTTCATACTAAGTAAGCATGGTTCGACGTTTTCAAACCATTCCTTGGAATGCAACCACAAGTTCCCGAATCTGAACGATAGAGAAATTTTGCACTATGCAAGCAAAGGTTGAAAACTCAATTATTTGAAATCCTTGGATATTCATGAGCATAAGTATTGCGAATGTAATCTGCTGAATGGTCACAAGTAAATAAATTTCAGGTACTCAATTAAGTTGAGGACCTCTATCACCACCAGCAGTACATATACAAGGCGAACATTATTTCAATTGTTTGAAAAATGTCCTTATAGAACGAAATTCTAGTAATATCAGTTACAAATAGAAGTGTTAAAAACATAAAAGTTGTTATTTCCCATTTTTCATGATGATCTTCCACGTAATAACGGCTATATCCATCAATTTATTGCAACACTATAATCAACGTGCGTTTCAGTAACCAATTTGGCGTCATCAGGAGATGAAAACGCCAAATCGATTGGTGAAACATGCATCGAAAATAGTCTGGTGTATGTCAGGAGTGCTTGTTTTGGATGTTTCTTTATGTACCTACTGTAAGGAGCGCAGTGCCAGGACAATGGCTGTTTTCAATTAATGAATCAAACTCAGATTTAGATATTATCAGTTTCCTGGACCATGCTTCCATGTGAAAGCACAATTGGTGTATATGAGGGACATTGGACAAGCAAGTGGGAGCCATAATTGGATCTCGCTCAATCCTGAAACTTACCTCGGGTCGGCATTGTATGAAGATTCACATCTTACAAATTTGCCAATTGATAGAACCAACAAAAATATTTGTTTTTACGTTCCGTAAGTGAACTATTTCATTTTTTTTATTCTCAATGAATATAGTAAAACAGAACTAGCATCTTGCGAATTTTATGGTTTCAGAATTATGGAAGGTTCTCAGTTGAATTCGTTTCTGGAACTCGTGTTCAGTGACCCATTTCATTCCAGAAATCTTTCAACGAAACGAGTGACCCTGATTCTTTCCATTCAATAGAAAAAGAAACCCAGCATTCGCAGATGAAAAATGTATATTCCATAATTCCGTCGGCCCAGCCGTCGGTTTGTTTGAGAGCCCAATTCGCTGCGTCTGTCATTCAATTCTGTTGAAAACTCCTCTCTTTATTTAATTTTACAAATGAACCGGGTCTCGCGGAGCTGCGATGAGACAGAAGAACTCGAGACGGCGCTCCTTCCTTGATCTCCTGTGTTTTGGGTCACGGCTGTGTTATTCCAACAAAGACAATCATCTTTCTCTCGGCAGGAGTAATACATATTCATCATTCATGCAATTGTACAAAACAAACGCCGTCTTGCGTCGCCGTTTCGTACTGCGAACGTGGCGGTGGGGGAAAACATCGCCGTAACCAGGCAACCGGAAGTCGTTTCCATGGCTACGCCCACCAAAAAACATTCGCAACAAAGGAGCGGGATTAATAGCCTCGCAGATAATGTTCGCCGGTGTTTCAAATGGCAAAATAAGTGTGTGTGTGTGTGCACTCTCTGGTACCTCTTTCCCGTCGTCGCGCCAGCTGCGACCGAATCGCAATGTTTTCTTCTGTCGTTATCGGTGGCGTCGAGAGAGTTCTTGGCCACCTGCACACCTTTTAGCCCTTCTCCTTGCTCGATCGGTACAAGCGATGGATCTTTGAATTATCAATCAATCACTCGGCGTAAGGATATCTCTCAGGAGGGAATTTGGATCGCTAGCAGGTGTTTTGACGGTTATCCCTAGAGGGAGGCTGTTTATTAAAATGTACGGGAGTTGTTAATCAAGTGAAGCTGATGACGATTCTCTGGTGGAAGAAAAAGAACTGAGAAATGACATTACAATTCTGAAATATTCCAAAGTTTCGACGATGAACGACTTTCATAAATTGTAAGACACTGAAAGCAAGCGAATTAGAGAAGAGACAGAAATATCTGATACACTTCTTTTCCAAGTTGGCCCAGATGGCCACAGTATAAGAATGGTTTCACATCAATGTCTATTGAAACTGGGTATGAGGAACATGACTAATAAACATTGTTCAACAGATAACTACAGAGCGAATACTTTTCAATGTCAATCAATTTTTCAATTGGAAAGAAAATATGCTTTTCAACTTTCGGCTTCCCCATCATCATTCAAAAAATTTGGGGAGGAACCGGAGTAAGGAAGATATGGAATATTCACAAAGATTTACAGACCATGCACACATATTTTTTCCACATGAAGAAGTAGCTAAGCGGAGGAAGGAAGGGGGTTGTGTTTGAATAACCTCGCCAGGTTGATGCGGGTGATAATTCCCTCAAATGACGGACTCTTCTTCTCCTGACTCTGAGACCACTATATTCACAATCATTTGTGAAACCTTCGAAATACTGGGAACACTCTGATGATAGAAAGCTTTGTCACGATGACGTGAGGCTCTGCAGTGATGGGCTTCCTTTCCTGGAAATCCGTCGGACATTTCATAGACCATGGGAGAAATAGAAAAACCATCACTGAGCCTAAAGATGAGATTCATATCGACTGAACAACAGCAACTGTCCTTTCCGTAATATTAGACGGAAAACAAGATATTTTCAGTTCTCCAACTCTTGATTCTCTCAATAAATATGTTGAGCAGCCAGAAAGCTACTTTTTCCCCTCAAGAGCAGAATATTTCATGAGAGAAAACAAACTTTCCCGAAGCAAGTCAGCAAACGCTCAAGTTAACAACATTATTCTGCATGACTGAATCTAATATACCTTCTATATAGATGACTTGCATTTGTCCTTGAAAGAGAAGCTCACTGCGAAGCCTTGCACCTTGAACATTCGACAACCTCAGTATCTACCAATTAACTGGAATCTTTTTAGTATGACATTGGAGCTGCCCTGAAGGATTTTCCGAAATATCGTTCATAGTATGATTACAGAATTGCCTATTTCTGCCTGAACGGCTACAGAGGATAAGAAGTGTGTCTGATTAGTTGATCTCATGCTGACATGGAAAAGCCTCACAGACTAACGCCTCACAGACTAACTTCACAAACACACATTTGTGTTGCTCACCCACCTGAGAAAAGGAGTTGCAGGCTGATCGCCGATCAGGTCCTCATTCAACACAAGAGAATGTTCCGTGATCCTAACTTTTCAGTGGATCATTCTTTACAAGGAATTTCAAGCTCCGATAACAAATCACATACTCTATTGTGCACTGAATCAGGTTTCAGCATTTGGCAGAGTCCCATTCTTACTAGTTGTAATGTCACTCACCAAATGAATTTTTCGGCTTCGTTGAGAAGCTGGTTTTGGAGAGTAGACTCTGAAAGGTGTGCACCATAATCCCTCGCGGATTATGATGCACAATCTAAGGTAGACTTCTAGTAATTTAGTGTGAAAACATTTGTCTTCAAGTCCATATCAATACCTTTTTTTCGCATCGAAAGGTTTTGATTTTAGAATAATTGAAATGAATCAGAAAATATATTAATGAGTAACAAAATACTGAAAACCTGCTTCGACAAAAGCATTGGGCAATATCCTGTCTGGGAACATCTATATGGAATCAGGTGGACAGAAATAGCTAGGCATGTATTTTGCTGGTGTGAAAAAGAAAATCAATATCTTAACGTTTCAAATGAACCTAGTGGAATTTATTGATATGAACACTCAGGCATTCAAGATGGTGAATGTGATAATTTGTTGGATAATAAATTGGCACAATAACATTACTGAAATAGCAAAAGCAGATCTTCAGTAACTTGAAACATTATTTCAAAGAAAAAGTTTTATAAACCCAGCGAATTTCATCGCTTGATAGAGTTCTTTGAAATTTTCTCACATTCATAGAGCTCTGCATGTTTTGAAACTATTGGGTTTATGTTGAAAAGAGCTTTACTCAAATATCACTAGCAACTTCGACTTCATCGAATATTGGAGGAAGGTTAACGATTTGTTTATCCCCTGTGGGTACATCAGAAGAAATATTTCCACTAACTTAGAGCTCCTGATTCACCCCAGAGTTTCATGATGTCAGAAATACGTAACACCAAACATCCGTTAATTTTATCGAAGTTCGACTAAATTTACTCGTGACAGCACGATGTGAACCTCAGCTACTGTTGTTGACTTCTTTCCTCCTTGCTTCTGAATATCAGTTATATTTGCTCCTGATTCTGCTAGCAAAAAAGCAGAAGACGTTCTGAAACAGTGAGCTGTATATTCCTTCGGTTCAGGAAAGTTCAGAAACTCAGCAATGGTATAGGGTATAGCACATTTTTCTGAACGTGTTTATACCAACTGGATTGGCACTGCATTTATAATTTGGGTATTGCAGAAAAAAGCATTGATGATTCGTAACACAAGGGCGTAATGCAACGTATTTGATAAAATAGTATTTGATAAAATAGACAAAACAGCAATGCAAAAAGGAAGGAAAATTTTTGTTTCTGTATTTGGAATTCGAACAACAAATGATTTATCCAGTAATTTAATGTCTTCTATTAATAAACGGCACAGCTTTTCACGTCGTCAGGTAAGAGTTTTTGATTTTTTGTGCCTATAACTTAAATTTTTCCGCTTCAAGAATGCTATTACCTATAAAATACTGCTTGCATTGACACCATTTTTAACAAGGGCACTCGAATTTATCATTGAAAACTTGCTCCACAAAGTTGACGAGTTCCATATTTTTGATTTCTCTTCTAGATAGGCTAAGAAAACGGTTTCGCTCAGATTTTCTTTGACGTTTTTAAGTCTACATCGGCTAAGAATATTAAAATATGGCATGTCGTATTACTGAGCCGATTTCTTTGGTAGCTCTTTTTGCAGCCTCTTCAATATCGTCAGGAACACACAATTTCTCACTATTGTTCGCCATTATGCAAGACATCAAACAAGAGAAATAATTTTAAATGTGACTTCAACTGAAACGCGTGAGCTGTAAACAATACTGTTTGTCGGTAACCAGGTGATTCAGTGTAACCTGACACGGCCACTTCACAGTAAATACGATAACATGAAAATAGTTAACTGACAAGAGATGACAAAATGTGTTTTCATGGAAATATTAAATTTATAATTTCATTACGAAAACGGGAAATTGTATGATATTTGTGTTGAAAGCAAGTTTTATTTTGTTCGTGAAATTGTTCAGCTCGCTACGCTGGTTTCACGAACTTTTTCAGTCACAAAATCAAACCTTACTTTCAACACTCATATCATAAATAGCCATTTTACTATTGATTTATACAATCAAATAAGATAACTCACTACAGTAGGTACAGATGAAATGAACATACGCATCACTCATATCTGACTGTTTCATTAAAGGAAAGAGTGATTTTTATCATGGAAAAGGCAATGCTTGGTTCGCGCCTCATAACCCTAAATGGCCGGAAAAGGAATCACAAAGCAACGGAGTTTTATTCAGAGGAAGAAACAATGCCTGGATTTATTTAGCGAAACTGAAAAGTGCGGTAGTTGCACGAAAAGGCAGGTGGTCCGTTGGCAGAAGGGAACCGGAAGTCGCTCCTGTGGGAATCCTCGCCGGAGGCGGTAATGTGTGATGCTTCCGTTATGACGGAACGCGGGGGAATGAGAGACGGCGAACTGTCAAACTATATGCTAGCCTGTCAGACTAAATGAACGTATTACCGACACGGTGATTTCTAAAGCGACTATACAGGGTGGTGGTTGTAGAAACGATAAGCATGTTTTGTGACCAAGAAATTTTGAGCAATCTGTTATCAGTTGAATCACATTTCGATATTGATAATTGATAATTATCATCGGGTGTTCAATAGCTTCGGCAAGGAATTGAGAAAAATATTTCAGAAAAATATTCATATAGGGTGCACCATCAGAAACATTTCAGAAGCCAAAGCGGACAAGTGCAAAATGTCTGCAAAAGAGAACAAGGGTCAATTGCGAATGATTAATTGATGCTATTACGTATGGAACATCGTTCAAAAGTTCGTCATGACTTCTCTGGATGGAGCGCATCAGAAACGTCCAATTTTCCATTACTCTGACGCCTGAATCAGGCTGAATAGATTATGTTGAATTTGGGGACCGCTGTGGGTTGTGGCTTATTCGCATACACCTGCGACTTGAGAAAACACACGAAAAAATCTATCGTGATCAAATCGCACAATCTCGGTGGCCAGTTCACATCACCTCACATAACCTCCACATCACGCTCGTGCAGAATATTCATTGTGGTATGAGCTGAGTGGCACGTAGCGCTGTCCTGTTGAAACCACATGGCGTTGGTATCCAGATCATCCAATTCAGGCCAGAATAAGTTGGTCATCATCAATCTATAGTGCTCGCCAATGACAGTGATGACGTGGCCAACATTCTTACTAAACAGTAACATTTTTGAAATGCATTGGACGGTCTTGGATCTCATCTGAATTGGTATCGTCCCAATTTCGACAATCTTGTTTGTTCACGTACCCATTCAACCAGAAATGAGCCTCATCTCTGAGTTCTGGTTCTTGTGATAGATGAGAAATCGACTGCTTCGGACTTCCCTGCACACTCTCACAGAAAGCGGCAATGTTACAGATCTTGCATTTCGTTGACGTGAGGATGTTGGTCGATTGTTTACTGAGTCAGTTTACTCAAATTCATCCATCGCATTGCGAATAGTCCTCTCGTTAGGACTATTATGGCAACCGTAAAATGGGTCCATGGTAATGTGTCCATGTTAATTTGGCAAAACAGACTGCATTCATGACAACTAATTTGACAGATGTAGCTTCGATAAGATGGCCGTTATCAATTGACAAATTTCGGAGGTCCCTTTTGGAAGACTCTTTAGTAACATAATTTTATTGAAAAAGCTTTAAATAGTATGGTTCATATTCACCATACTCTTTTGAGAATGGTTCCACCCATTCTGGATAAATGCAATTTTGAATACTAAAAACTTTCATTTCGAAACGTACAAGAGATATATGAATTTTCCTCAAAAATGAGTAAGGTGGAAAAGCAGTAAATATTGGTTTTTATTTGTTCTCAAATGATCTGAAGAATTTGTCAGTTGTCATATTCAGCGAGTTTGGGTCGTTTGAGTATATTCCTATATTTTGTGCGTACTGTCTTTTTGAAGGACGATACTCTGAATATTATTGATTAGAATAGATAATGAATCAGTTATACAAATTTATTATTGGAATTTAGAGCAATAAACCAATTAGGTAGAGCAAACAAACTGTTCTATTGATCTCAAAATGAATATTTGTTAAACATGAAAGAATATCTGTCGAAATGTTTCATTTCGTCAATGTCATTCGACTAGTTTGATTCAATTGATGCTAGAATTACATATTTATGATCTGAAACATATGTTATGATCAAATTACACTGCACAACAGCATTTTATTGTAGGGAATGTTCTTTCGTGGATCTAGCTGCATTTTCTACTTTTGTTTTTTTCGTTGAGTCTTATTTTTATTTTCAATTTTGAACAATGAGATTTGGAACAATCATGAAATAAAAATCAATTCAACATCCCAGCACTCAATTTTGGAAACGATCTAGATATATACTGAAAAATAAACCCTCTTTGTTTAGAACCATTACGTACGTTTCCGAAGCACAAGAAGGGGGTTTATTACATGAAACTTGCCTTGTATTAATTCGTGTCTAAGCGGCCAATATTTTCCGGTCCAATGCTCAGTTTTAGCTCTGCCGTTCTAAAAGGTCCAAAAGGAAATAACCATTTTCAATTACACGTATGTGAATAGTTGTGTTCTTTGTATTCAGTTTTGTTGAATGAGTTGAATGAACTATAGGCAGAGAGCTAAGTTTATTGTCATTATGTAAAAGTACACGTTCAAGACTGCGTTTTGATGAGTCTATAAACGAACGCCGTTAGGGCCATGTTTTTCAATCCCATTTCAGTCACTGAATATTATTGCTTTAAATAAAATCGCCCCGCTTAGAAAACAAAGGAAATAATGTCTTTAGGACATTATTTTCTTTGATGACCAAATTTCTTTCTTTCAATCGAGAAGATAGAAGTTTTGATGAAGCTTTGGATAATTCGAAATCTTTAATTGAATCTCTTAAATTCTCTTTGTTGAATGGTCTTGGTCTTTGGACGTCTTTGAATTCGCTACCACTATCTTCACAGCTTGTGCCACTTTCCTCCATTCTTTGAACAATTTCGTGCGAACGTACCTGAAATGTACTCTGTTGGGGTTTTAATGTATCAGTTGAACGCAGGACAGGTGTAGTAACTGAAGGCACAGTAGGATAAACTCACTTGGAATTATTTTGACGAATAATTCCTGTCATGATTACGATGCGGAAATAACAGTCGTCGTGGTGGTTCGACTCTTCACGCCAAATCATAGGGAGGTTTGAGGGATTTCTCTTGTTATTTCTACATGATTATAAATACTTCACACATGTTCTAAACACTATATCTGGTATTCAGGGCTTGTTGTTTGTTTCCAATAGCCGTTGAAAGTACTCCATGTAGGCTTTTTTCACGAAGTCCGATACATTTAAACAGATTTTTTTTAATGTATATTTGCAACAAATAAAACAAAATCTATTTGGATTGTTAACACAGGTCCCTCCGAACGAAGCCATCGCAAAAAAGAAACAGAAACTAGTGAAACGTTGACGATAGCGATATCAACATTCAAATAGAGAGAGGGGGTATCTGTATCTAAACTAAAGCTGCTAGAGCCTAAACCAATAAACAACAGGTGAAAAATTTCGAGAAACAAAAAAAGGTTCGATGTTGTTGTGCAGTGTTATTAACATAATAAGAGTTGAGTTGAAAACTCTTCTCATTCGAGTCGAAAGAATAATATGAACTGGGAGATAATTGGTATAAATGAATAGTTGAATCCAAATTATGATCACACACATATTCATGAGATGTGTGGTGGATAGGGGACCTGCCAGGGGACTGGAGGCCCTGTCCGTAAATCCAATTTAGTCTAACGGATAAGGAGGGTGAGGAGAACTAAAACCCCCCCAAAAACCTTTGCAAAACATGCCACTGTGGACCAGCCTACCCAAGCTAAGGTGTAAGGAATCGTGCGGATAGCTGAATGGCCGCAGGGTAATATGCGGTCACGAACGATCCCCTTGGGGAAGGGGTCGAAACCTCATTGTAATCAGCCTATCTCTGGTAATGCGGGGCTCAGCCAGAGGTGACCAATTCTTCCCTTGCTACTCGTGGGAACACACATGAATCACACAACACAAAAACAGAAACAACAAAAACAGAAACAACAAAAACAAAAACTAATCCCGAGGTTGAACAGAAGTGCTCACCTCAACCTAAGGCGGTGGCTGGGGATGAACAGAAATGCCCACCCCAATCTACTGCTTGGAATGAGGTTGGACATAGCAGATCACCTCTAACAGCAAGGGCACCTTCTGCGGCGAGTGCCAAGAGTGCCGCTTTGAATAAAGGCGAAGATCCGGCTGCCCCTGTAGGAAAGCTCCCTCACTTATGCACCTCCACAGAGGAAAGCCCAAGAAGGTCGAAGAAGCCGTGCAACGACACACAGTAAAAATAAAAATCTCTAAGTGAAGAACATTATCTCGATTAAAAGAAATTTTGCTCTCCTATATTTATGAAGAAATATTTTTTTAAATTGGGAAACAAATTCTCTCAAGTTGAATTTGAATCATTATTTCAAATGGACTGAATAAACGCTTCTTTCAAGTAAGAAAGAAATATTCCACCAAGATTATGCATACATTTCAATAGAAATAATAACATTAGCTCAAAAGAAGTAAGTATGCATTCTTTAGTCTGAACAAAATTAATCTCGAAGCAAATCTATTTTTGGTTTTGAAAGAATGATATGTTTACTTGGAACATTATTTAAATATCTCCGTATGAGAAGTTAATCGTTTTCCTTTGAAGAGAAGTATATTTCATTGAAACGCTTCTATTTGTATAAATCAAATAAACTCATTAACTTCATCAAAGATGAACTTATGCTTCTATTCATAAAATGTCCCTCTCATTTGGATGTATTTATTTACTTGAATCCAAAGTATCTCATCTGTGATATGAACAGGTGTAAGTAGTAAGAAAAGAAACTAAATGATACATTACATATTATGATTGGTTCATTTGAAGCAATTGCAAATCATGAATATTATCCTGGAAAAGCATGTGCTAAAAGAAAAAACGTAATAGAGAACTAAATTTTCTTTGCGAATCTTTGCTTAAATGTCATATTCCAACCGAACACTTTTGAGAGATCAAACAGTTATACAAATAACATAAATAAATATTCAATAAGAACACATATATAAAAAAGGGACATATTTTTGACAAATTGCAAATTAACAAATAAAATTAAATCGAAGCCTATAAACAACATTACAACTCAGATAAGAAAATGAATTGGTTTATTAGTAATTTTACACAAATTGAATTTTTAAAACTAGATGCCATTCGGGTAAATAACATTAAAAAAATCACTATCATCGATCAAGTTCTGCATTCTGATTTTGTTTATCCACATTTGCCGAAACGAAACGAAAGAAGAAATCAGCACATCATCCTCAGCTACTATTTCAAATATATAGAAAGATGAAAATATGAAAACAGCAGCCACTTGATCAAAAAAAAAATGTTTTTCAATAAAACCCTGTTTAAGTGAGTTTATGCCGTTAACCAACCCAATTGTTGTTCGCATGCGAATGACAACCCTCAAAATTTTGAACTTGTCTGAGGTCTTATTATTTAACATATGATTCATAGTTAAGCACCTAAAAGGTGCTTAAACATTATTTGATCAGTAATGAATAATCAATTCAAGAGACGTACCTCAAATCCCTTTGAAGTGAACAGAAGTCTTTACAGAAAAATTGCCTTTCAAAATAAAAATTTTGGAACTTTTATAGGAATTCAAAATGTCGTGTGAGTATTATTAGAGGATCACTGAAAAATATAAAATGTTTCGTTAGAAAAATGTAATGATCATATAAAAATATTTAAAGGAATATGATTCGCTATTCAAATAACAGCATTCACTGTTTTCACGTTATTGGAAATTCATATTTCATTTATAGTGAGTTTGGTAATATTTCTACCTATTTCTTACATTCCTGAAAGAAATCTATCAAATGATTACAAGCTGAGCTGAGCTCTTGGGTAGTACGTATACAACGCGGTACTTACTGATATAGCGGAGTTTTATCCAATTATAATTCTTACCCATGAAAATATCTTTCAACTGTGCAAGACCCCAGTCTTGTAAAATCTGTTCCATTATGGTAGATACAAAATAATCGGAAAGAAATTGCACT
>WOGO01002963.1:0-14989 GCA_015342085.1 Leptinotarsa defecta | reverse complement strand
GTGTATAATTTACATCATTCAGGTGAATTATAAACAGCAGTGGTCCCAGGACACTCCCTTGTGGTACGCCTATATTATTTGAAATTTCATTTGAGAAACATTTCCCCACTCTAGTTATTTGTGATCTGCCATTGAGATAATTTTCGAATCAACTTAAGTCTATTCCATCGATTCCATAATATCTCAGTTTACGAAGTAATATTTGCCTATCGATAGTTTCGAATGCCCTCTTGAAATCAAGGAACACTGTTACTAGTATTTATTGCTCTGAAGTCTGACATTTCAACTGAATTATTTATTTTTGAGATGGGAATAACTGTACTTTTTTTCAACATATTTGGAAAATTAACGGGCGACATTGATGTTCGTATTAAGTTTAGGATATGAAATCCAAGTGTAAAATATATTTCAAAAATGTAGCAGGCAATACTTCTTCAAGCATAACTATAGCTATTTTATAGCGAAACACGTGTCGCGATTTTTGTTAAACCCTTATAGTGAAAATGATAAAATGAACTGTATTGATTAGTTTTTTAATATGAATTTTCATCAAGTATCGGCCAGTTCTATTCAATGATTTATATTATGATTGATCTCAAAATTGTGGCACAATTGCTAGTAAGATTTAATAATTCAATATAGAAATGTTATATATTGTTTTTTTAGTATTATAAAAGATGATTATATACTTTTTTGCAAAATGAAAATGTTATTTTAATTTTTTTATATTTCGATTGTTTAAATGATTAGTTAAGAAATAATTTTGCTTTTAAAAATCATAATTTACACTTTTAAAAAGTTTGTCGAAAAATTTTTTTTATTCATTATTTATTTGTTTATTAGTTTAACAATTTGTTATAAACAAATATTGACCAACGTTATATTTCATTTCTGAAGCAGAAAAAAATATAAAAACAGCTATATATGAAAAAGTGCCATGAAAATTTTTTTTTCATTCATTATTAGAAAGTATTATAGTATATAGCTGTTTTTATAATTTTTTCTGCTTCAGAAAAAAATATAACGTTGGTCAATATTTGTTTGTAACAAATTGTTGAACTAATAAACAATTGAACTAAACTAATCAAAAGTGTAAATTATGATTTTTAAAAGCAAAATCATTTCTTAACTAATTATTTGAACAATCGAAATATAAAAAAATCGATTTTAAACAATTATAAATGAAGATTAGGAGAATGGAGAAGGAAAAATGGTTTTAGCTTCATTTGTTTGAAAAATTGTTAAAAACAAATTGTTATAAAACAAACATTTTATTAAAACAACGATAAAAATAAAATGAAAACAACAATAAAAATTAATTGGCGCTCCGGAGTGACTTCATTGATTCCAGTGACACATTTGCTTTCTCAGCTGCAGAAAAACCCGGAGAAACCTGCAGCACCACATCATCTGAAGATCTTGATCTAAGAATGTCCTCTCTCTAATAAAACAAATTGTAGGGTGTCTCCAGAGGCTCCAATAAATTCAATGCATCGCCAGAACACTTTGTGACACGACTATCGTCAAACTAAAACCAGTCCGTTTCTTCTTTGACAAAGGCGTAATAATGACCAAATTCAACGCCAGAACCACAGTGAACAATGACTGCATGAATATTATAATAGTGGTCTGCTAGGTTGAATTGTTCATCTATTTCGAAACTTCCAAAGAGTTTCTTGCTCCAGTTAGAGGTTGTGCCTTGTTTGAAAATCATCAGTGTTATTATTAGAATGACTGGTGCCTCAGCTATACTTGTTTCCTTATAACAGTCAGTTAGTTTGGCGCATGTTTGACAATACAGTCGATCATCACCTGTTAGAAATTATAATTATAATTATGCAATGTTATTGAAAATAATATAGACAAAACTTCAGTATCAGATAGGTCACGAGTATATAAGTTGACTTGTGGTTCTTGCACAAAACTGTTTATCGGCGAAATAGAAAGAACCTTTTCTAGTTTCTTGTATATAGTTTCTTGAATATGATGAACGATTCTATATTTGCAAATCATTTTTTGACAAATGTGCATGAGTTCAACCAGGAGTATAAAGTATTACATTTCGAAGAGAAAGGTTTCAAACTCAATCTTCTGTAATGCTTAGAAATTAATGGATTCCAAAATTACTGAATGATCAAATTGAATTGATTCCTTCACTTCCTCTGAATCTGGTTTCTAATGTGGAAATTGATAATCATTTAATGAGTTATGAAGCACTGTTTGGAACCTTCGGTGTAGTAATGAATATTACTGGAGTTTTTTCCCAACACCAAATCGTTATTTTTAACACCTCGACAACTGTTTCGATTACCAAGTGATCATCTTCAAAGAGGAAGATTAAAACAAAGAGGAAGATTAATCTTCCTCTTTGAAGATGATCACTTGGTGATCGAAACACGTGTCGATGTGTTAAAAATAACGATTTGGTGTTGGAAAAAACTCCAGTAATATTCATCATTTAATGAGTTTGTTGAAATTTTCTTTGGTAATATTTAAATTTTGATTAGTTTTTACCTAAACTCATAAAATTATTAGTTATTGAGTAGGTTGAAGTAGAATTTAGTCAGTATGGAGATTCTTGAAAGCGTTATTTTATAGTGAAACATTGCGGTTTTATAAACTGTCTAGTGAAAATCTCACAATAGTGTGTTACTTGAATACGTTATGGGTTTTCATCAAGTATATTGGCCAATTCCATCAAACATACTTTATTTCATTTTCATTCAATATTCTTTCTTGTAAAGACAGCTGATCTCAAATTATTGTATTCATAATCCAGGCTAATACGACTGACGATATCTACGACACAACGTTCTCTGATTGAGCTCAATCTCATATGCATACATATGAATTTATCGACTACATTGGACTGTATTGTGTCTGACATACATATTATTTTAGTTCATAATTCTCATAGATTTTCGGCTATCCTAAAGGTATGAAACATATAAGTATTTCATTTTTTCGATGATGATTTCTGATGCAAATTCAAATAGTGCCTATCTTTACTCATAGTTGTTTCAGACAATTTGAAAAATAATCATTCTTCGTTCCAAATTACATATGTATCGTATTTCTTAGTGAAATATATCGTGTAATAGATATATAGTTTATTTATTCGTTTGAAAAATCAGTCAGGCATAAAAATGTTCATGTTCTTCTGGTTTATTACAGCTTTTTGCAACCAGCTTGATGAAGCTACTGACGAGAAACGTAATAACTACAAAACACGCTATCTTTTCCCGACTGTCTTTCTGAAACTTGAGACTCACGATAGCTGACACGACCGACATCAACAATCATTTACACGTCCAAGTTGTTATTAAATTCATATTATGGCCACGTTGAGAATGTTTCACATGCTGAAGAAAGCAATTGTTATCACATATTCTAGAGAATGGATGTCGGTCAAAGTAGAGCTGTTGGAGTTCAAAGTCTAAGTTTAAAAATTATTCGAACGTTTGGAAATATTAGTATTTTCTTGCTTGATACAAATTTTTAAACACATGCCACAGTTTCTCATTGGAATATATTAGTGTTATCTATATGTGCATATTACTTTCATCTCGTTATATCACATTCAAGAATAGTATCTCCGGTTGTCGCTTCTATCATGAACATCACGTATTTTGCTAGAGTTCAATAATTTTTCAAGATAATTTTCTATGAGGTTATATTTTCCCACAGGTTAGAAAATGTAAACCATCAAAAACCTATTTTTACTCGTACATTTCCACTATTTACAGAGATGACAAATTAGTTATTATCAGCCGGTTGTCAGATCCATTTATTTTTAGTTTATCATGAATATCGTCAGAGTCTCACAATTTTTAACAATTTAGGCTACCATTTCGTCTGACGGTATAGAAACATTAAGCAATTATCATACAGAAAATCATTGGATTAATCCTAGTAATTATGATAATCAAGAAGACTTGAAATGTTTTCATGGAGAGCAACAAGGTACCTCTCGTATTGGTTGAGAATATTATAAATGTTAAAATACACATTCATGTCATATTTTCTTCGTTCATTTTTACGAAGCAAGCAGGTGCACAGAAAAACATGTAATTATCCCTATGTGAAGACTTGGTTCAACTATCAATCAGCAAGGTTTACACACGATATTGTATATTGCTATGCTACCCGACGGGGCAATGCTCTGTTTAAAATCTGTTTTTCCGTTAACCAGCTGTCGCACCCCTGCGAACGACAACTCTCAGGAGTCGAAACTTGTGCGAGCTAAGGATTAACGAGGTCTTACCTTTCAACGTATGATTCCTAACACGTTAGACATTGGCAGAAGAAAATGAACGGTAGGTACCCCGAATAAATAAAAAGAATTGAACAACGAAAGTGAATAGGTAATAACGAAAGGGCATTTCTTAAAATCATCAACAAAAAAATATCAATGATATAACTAAATTTGAAGTTCAACTGAGATCACTAACTTATAGAATTCCTTGTCAATATTTCAGCCTTCCAAACATAATTTCACGTTTTTACTCGTGAGTTTATCATCAGTTAACTACACTGAACAATAATTAAACTTAACTTCATTCCACTGTCAATACAACAAAACACTTCAACTAAAACTTCAACTATTTTTCAAATGTCTATCGCCTTATTAGATCGCTCCGCGTGCTGCCCTCGACTATCCCGATAGGCGAGGGGATCGTGTTTATATTTGGCAATCGAAGGCGGTAGAATATTTTTCGGAATTCCATCAAAGCCGGTGGCATTACTCTCGCCACATCTATAATGGCTGCAAACATCGAACATTCGCGAAACGTCGGCCAAACTAGGCGCGCTCTTGTCCACGTCACAATTGGTTTATGGCTACCAGTGGCGGCCGGCGTTATTTTCTTCAGGGCATGATTTACAACAATACCCCTTTCCCTGAGGTTGTTCGCCCCAAACAACATTCCAAGAGGGAACATCACGATCCAGGTGAGGACTCAGTCTCTCTATGTAGAGAACTTTAGACTTGCTTCTGGGTGACAATTGGATTTTGTACACCAGATCGTTAATCTTTTTGGTTACTAAGTTAAGTCCTTGCCATGGTCTCTGTAATTTGAGACGTTGTGATTGGTAGAGCCAAACTGCATCGCCCTCCTTGAAGCTCACCTGCAGCGACTTTTTGTCAAATCTTATCTTCACCCTGTCACCAAAAAGCTGTAATTCAGATCTGGCAAATTTGTGTAAAATTCACAGTCTCTCCTTCAGGTCATTCACATACTCTGAAATAGGTTCCTCTTGAGAATCATCAGATGGACTGCCACACAATACATCTATCGGAAGTTTCACTTCTCGACCAGTTAACAACGTGGATGGTGTGTAACTTGTGGCATCATGTTGAGAGTTCCTGTATGACGATAGAAAAAAAGGAATCACGTTATCCCAGTATAAAGAAAAATAAAAATGAGTAGCTAAAAAAAACAATTGTATTAAGCAAAAAACCTGAAATGAAATAATAGTGAAAAAAAATACAAGTAAAATTGAACAAAAAATAAATAAAATAAAATTAAAAAGTTAACAGATTCCAAGCCAAGTTAATTCACGACGTTTCGATTGTTAGTATCCACAATCGTCTTCGGATGATGACTGGAGCGATTCCTCCGTGAGCTGACTATTTATAGGACATTTGAGTACTTTCACTCATCTCTGCTTTCCTATTTCCGCTTCACTGGTTTAGTGGGAGATGACCGTTTTTAATTCTTCTTTTTTAGTTATTTCAGGGATTTCAATAACAATAAATATAGAAAACTTCCAAGCATTGAGTATAGTTCAATACTCAATACTATAGTCAATTGGATTGGATTGGATATTGTCGTGACTTTAAATAATACAGTGCGACGGTATTAAGGTGAATTTCCAAAGATTCTGAATAATTGAATTTGTAACCTTTCCTTGCATAGTGTAAAATTTCCGTAATGTTTAGATTCGGAAACTTGTGGTTGCATGCCAAGGAATGGTTTGAAAACTTCGAATCATTTTTTCCTAGTCTGAGGGACCTTTTATGTTCAGCATACCGTTTTTGGAAATTTCGGCCATATTGTCCCACATAAACACTATTACACTCCGGACACTTGAGCTTATAAACCCCAGATTTCTCCAACTTGTCCACCATATCTCTGGCATTGAAAAGGAAATGAGATAACCTGGCATGTGGTCTGAATGCCACTCCCACATTGTTTTTTCTAAAGAAACACGCAATTATCTCTGTCTTCTTTCCAAAATATGTTAGAGAATACCAACCTGGGTAAAAAACATATTTATTTTTGGTACAGATATGTAGACGACATTCTCGCCTGTTTCAGAAGTACTATACGACAGCTGAACCAATTTATGACATTCATGAATAATCTCAATAGCAATATTCAGTTCACACTCGAAACAGAGATAGAGATACAGATGAATTTCTTAGACCTGACCATTACACAACCAGAATAAATGAGTTCAATCTTTTCAGAATACAGACATCACCATCCCAAGAGATTCTTTCCATCCAGACAGTCATAAATTAGCAGCCTACAATTCAATGTTGCACAGAGAATTCTCACTGCCTTTGTATGCTAACAATCTAGATAGAGAAAATGATATAATTTCACAGATAGGTCATAATAATGGTTTCAACGCAGATACTATCCAGAAGTTAGTCAGGAAACAAAGCTGGAAATTCACTTACAGATTAATTAATATACGCTCAGGCCAAACAACCAGAAATCAAGAAATGGGTAACTCTAACATATTTTGAAAAAAGAACGGAGATAATTGCGGGTTTCTTCAGAAAAAACAATGTGGGAGTGGCATTCAGACCACATGCCAGGTTATCTTATTTCCTTTTCAATGCCAGAGATATGGTGGACCAATTGGAGAAATCTGGAGTTTATAAGCTTAATTGTCCGAAGTGTTATAGTGTTTATGTGAGACAAGGTGGCCGAAATTTTCAAAAATGTTATGCTGAACATGAAAGGTCCTTCAGACTAGGAAAAAATGATTCAAACCATTCCTTGACATGCAACCACAAGTTACCGAAACTAAGAAAGGGTTACAAACTCAATTATTTAGAATCCTTGGAATTTCACAAGCGTAAACATTGCGGGTGCAACCATATTGAGAGATATCAGCGTGACTGAATTACAAAAATAACGGTATAATATTAAAAATGAATAAAAAATCGGATTAAAGAAAAAAACAAGGCTGCCAACGTAATAGAAAATAAACATGACTATCATCGAGGTTTACAGGATGTCTTATCATTTGAGAAAAAAATTTGACCTCAATGTGTACAGAGTGTCTCAAAATGCGTCATTTAAGAAACAAGACAGTTTAACGGGGTTCTATCGTTTCAACATACGAATCGTAAATGTGTACAGGGTGTCTCAAAATATGCCATTAAAAAAAACATGGCAGTTAAACGGGGCTCTATAGTTTCAACGTGCGATCCTTCGATGGGTACAGTGTGTCTGAAAATACGTTATTCAAGGTACATGGCAGTTTAACGGGGCTCTATGGTTTTAACGTGCGATTCTTCAATGTGTACAGGGTGTCTGAAAACACGTCATTCGAGGAACATGGCAGTTTAACGAGGCTCTATCGTTTTTACGTGAGATTTTTTGAATATGTACAGGATATCTCAAAATACGCCATTTGAAAAACATGGCAGTTTGGAGGGGCTCTATTGTTTCACCGTGTGATTCTTTAATGTATACAGAGTGTCTGAAATTACGTCATTTGATAAAAACGCCGTTTCTGGCTCAAAATCCCATGCCTATGGAGCTTATGGAGGTTAATTTTAGTCATTTTCAGACTAAGTAGCGGAACCTTGTGGAATATTCAACTCGAGGTAGATGTGACGTGTGTAAGAGCTATACCATGCAATATGTATGTGTATGTGATGACGTCAACGTGGAATAGAGAAAAATCACATGGTGACATATCGAAAGGGCACTAAGCGTTAATAATAGTCACATCGTCACGTACAAATGGAAGGAGAAGAAAGGCAAAATTTATCGACAGAAAAAAAACAAAGATTGCGACCAAAAGGGCACTAAGCCACATCTTTGTTAATAATAGTCGGATCCTCACGCACAGCACACCAAATGAAAGGAAAAGAAATGCAGAATTCCGCAACAAAGAAAAAAACAGAGGATTGCTGCCAGAAGGGCACTAAGCCATAACTTCGTTAATAATAGTAGCATCGTCACGTACAGTACGTCGAATGGAATGAAAAGTAATGCAGAATTCATCGACAGAGAAAAAAACAAAGATTGCTGCCAGAAGAGCACAAAGCCACATCTTCGTTAATGATAGTAGCATTGTCACGCACAGCACGCCAAATGAAAGGGAAAGAAACGCATAATTCATCAACAAAGGAAAAAAAAGAAAGCGGCCAGATAGGCACAAAGCCACAACTTTGTTAATAATAGTTACATCGTCATGTCCAGTACGTCAAATGGAAGGAGAAGAAATGAAGAATTCGTCGATAGAGAAAAAAACAAAGATGGCGGCCAGAAGAGCAGTAAGCCACGAGGCCTAACGTTTTAACGTGCAAGTTGTGGAATAAACGTTTGAAAATAGGGGAAATGAAGGAGCATAGTGTCCAGCAATAATATTTCAAAATACGTTTCATAGGTTTTTTCGTTTTCGTGTTTGAATACATATCATTTGTCAAAATACATCATTCAAGAAAAAAACATGGCAGCCATCGGGGTTTACAGGGTGTGTCTAGCGTTTGAGAGAGAAACATGACAGTTTAATGAAGCTCTAACTTTTTAACATGTGTCTGAAACTAAGTCATTTATGAAAAAAAACATAGCATTTCAACAGGAATGTAGCGTCCTAACGTTCAAACATGCGATCCTTCAATGTGTACAGGATGTTTCAAAATACGTCGTTCAAGAGAAAAATATGACAGTTCAACAGGAGTGTAGCGTTTCAACGTGTGATCCTAATGAGAAACGTTTTTATACTCAAAAGTATTGTAGAGTTAACATTCGAAAATATTTTGTATTACAGGCGCCTCGACCGTTTTTTGTTTTCGTATTGGGGTCCTAACGTTTTAACATGCGATCCCTCAGTGTGTATAGGTTGCGTCAAAATGCATCAAGAAAAAAACATGTCGTCAATGTGTACCAGGTGTGACGACAAATTTCATTATTTGAGGAAAAACATGACAGTTTAACGGGGCCCTAAAAACGAATAACTCATGACAGAAAGGCAGTAAATCGTTTATGATAGAAACTAGAATAGAAATTTCCTTATACCCAGAGAAAAATGAAATTTCATGAAGTGTAATTGAGAGAAAAATTCTTTATGAAAGATAGTGAGAAATTCATTGGTGAAGCATTCCCCAGAATCCAGAATCGAAATTTCCTTAAATGTGGAGAGCTCGTTCGTTCGAGCAGTGTTCGTCTGTACGTTTGTCACATCGTGGCAGATACTGTATAATTTCTTTTTTGTCACATTTTTACAAGTAGTGAAGTACGAAAAAATATAAACACTTCAAAACAATAGTTATTTTTCGAGCCATTGTTCATTTCTATATATACAGAGTAACTAATTTGTTTGTTTGCTTTCTTGTTCGTCCGTTAGTTAGCCCGCCTGTTCGTTCGTCCTTCCATTTGTTCGTGAGGAACGTATACAGTTCGTATCAAAATACAACGTTTAAGAAAAAATTGTACGGTAACAGGGAACAAAAAAACGTTTGTTCATCCGCACCGGTCATTCTTTCGTCTGTTCGTTCATCACATCGTGTCAGATACTGTAACATGTAATATCATAGAGTGGTGGTATCTTTTTTTTTCAAATAGTATAGCTCTTTTATAATAGACTACACGAACACTAATCTCTAAATTGATGAAGACAGTTCATTCATTCGTCCAGTGGCATCTTTTTTAATCAAATATCATGGTTCGTTTCATTTTTTAGACTGCACAAATGGTAATCTCTGAATTTATAGAGATGATTTATCAATTCGTATGATAACACATGTGAATTTGAATTTTGTTAATTATAGGGATGGGTAAGGGGCATAGGAAGGATAGAAGGTACATAAAATCTGAGGTTATGACGGGTTGCTTTTTTAAGTGAAAAGTTTATCATTTCAGGGATCTACCTCAACCACATAAAGATTTGTGAAGTGGATATTTTTCGTTAGACCATGTGAAAAATTAGAACAATGTAATGTTTGTTTCAATGTTGTAACAGCAGTTTGTAATGGTTTGTATTCTTTAGTTTTTTGATTTTTTGAAACCGTATGGTATGGAGGTGTTATCAGACTGAAATTGACGTTTTAGGCATACAGGTTTGTACTTTTCGATGAGACCAACGGTAATGAATGTGTCCTTTGGAATGTCTTATCAGATTGCTTGAAATTTTGATGGGGAGTCCAGGGTTCAGAATAGTTTCTTTCATTGGGTCGAAATTTATCATCTGTGAGCCATCACAGGTTAGACATATGCCCTTCACTTTGCAAACAACTTTAAAATCTTGTTCTCTACTGCTCCAGAGTCTGAAACTATAATTTTTGGAGCCTGCGGATACAAATTCGCTTATATGTGAGCCAGGGCCGTAACTTGCTAATTCAGCAGTCATATCACTATTAAATTGTCCTTAGGGGGATGTCATATTCCTTCGATTTAGACACGTAGATCACAGAATCTGTATAGCAATACAGGACTCTGTCATCCAGCTTCACTAAAGAGTTGTATAGTTTCAGACGAACCAATGCTGTGACGTTTGCAGTTTGCAATGTGGTGATTCACATTGACGGTTAGAAGACAATCAAAGCTTGCACTTCTGAATTCCCAGTTGACAATTAGGGTGTCCTCATCGATTGGTATCACGGAATTGATGACACGAGAAGGATCAGACATCATATTGAAGAATTCAGTTGGTTAATTGAAAATAGATGTTTTAGGCTGATTCTCACGCTGACCAATTTTGTTTATTATTCATTTTCTGTGGCAGAACAGGGCGAAAGAGACTTTGAGGAGGAAGTATCGTACACTTCATGAGTCCTGAGATGGAGGAGAGAGAAACATCGTATTCTTCTTCACCAACAAGTACTTTGAGATGACTAATAGGAAATTTACCATATTTACACACCCAAGGGTATGAAGAACAAACATCTACGTATTTGATTTGTTCACCCTCTTTGGCCCTGTAATGTTTGATAATTTTTCCCGTTCGACCACCATAAAAAGCATGTCGTGGGTCAAGTGGGAGATTTTTCAGGAGAGGGTGATTTTCGGTGATTTTTTTAATTTTCTCAGAAAGTTCCCGGCGAAAGTCAAATTCCCACTTTTCGATGACTTCATAACCCAAGGATTTGATCTTATTTAGTTTTGAAAGAGTTATATCATAACGATGAGCCATTGTTTCGGAAGGACAATTTTGGAGAGGAGTGTCTCTCTCAAAACACCTCGAACACCCGTGATAAAAACAACCCTGAAACTCGTAAACCTGATGTGTTTCAGCCAACCATAAACTTTGAAATTGCCAACGAGCGCCACAGAAGAACGACATGCTTGTTGAATTTTTATATTTCGCTGTTTTTCCTTCCAGAGCAACCATTGGGTGGCTATCACGGACTGCTTATTACGATGTCTATAACCATCCTTGGGAATAATACTAATGGTATTTGGTATGAGAAAATTTCTGGGAAATACTTCATTGCGGGATGAGGCAATCGTTACGTCTTCTGTGAATGGACATACATTCGTTTCAGTCAACATGAGTTGACGAAATTTCAAAGACGCTTTGCTCAGGATATCAACATCCCAAATACAATAATCTATGATTTCTCTAGAAAAATCGAAAACATAATTTTCAGCGATTCCGAATGCCATTTCATGAGGGAAGAACGTGCCTCAGAAACAAGATCATCCCGAGAATAAAATTCAAAAGGGGGAATAGGACCCTTATAATTCTGATTTTCCACACGGTTAAAAAGATGCGGAAGGTATACTTTTTTCAACTCTGAAAATCCAAAAGATTTGGGAAGTTTTGCCAAAGTCATTGGGAAATAATTGAGAGAATCCAAAAATTTTACATTTCCGATGGTCATTGATAAGAGTTTACTTCCGCGCATGATTAGATCGGGGGTTAGGTCAGTTTGTGTTAAAATATAATTCAGAATGAATTGATGGTCAAAGCCTCCTCCATTTTGGGCAATGACTATGATTGTTTTGAATTTTTTTCTTATGAGCAATACATGGCAAACAAATGGAGAGATGGAATCATTGCACTTGAGAATTTGTAGATGTAGACCACAGTTTCTGCAATTTTGTTGGTCGGTTTCGAGGCAAACGTCACATCATTGGCAAAAATTACACAAATTCGGCTCGTAAAGTATTGATCCATCGTCCTGCATACTCATTTGATGAGTCTCCAGATCATAAAAGATGAACAAGAAATTATTAGTCTGAGGCTTTTTTGTGTCCGGTTGAATGTAATAAAGGTGGACGGCGGAACATTGTTTGTTGTAAATTTTGCAGAAAATCTTTCCGCAGACGTAAGAATTATTAGTTGGTACAATTTTGAAACATTCCTCGCGTCTTGTTATTTTTCCACAAATTTTATTCCGAATATAATTTTCGAAACACACTTGACCTCGAAAAAAATCTTTTGCATGACTCGAAGGGGATTTTAACTGGATTATTAGGTGAAGCCGGTGTAGCCTGACAAGAAATACAAGTACCGCCGCACCGATGGTTTTTCTTATGATCGAAGGGAACATAACATTCTTCATAGTAATAATAACAGCAAAATGCTGCAGTTAGGGAAGTGATAACATTATAATGACCATCATGAATAAACAAGTTCAAAGAAGCTCCAACACCGTCACCTTTGAAAAACAAATCACGACCTGTGGTCCCGTATTGATGAACAGTTATTTTATATGCAGAGAGATATCACTGAAATTGCTGCAACTCAGGTATGCCGCAGCCATCTACAGGCATCGGCAGAGCCCTTTGGGTCTGCAATTTCCTCATGTTCTTTCGTATATCGTTAAATTTGGAGTCCTTATTGGCGTAGGCCTGAGCTACAACAAGCGCTCGAGGAAGACACAAATTATCATTATTTCTAATGGTTATTATACTCTGACGTTTGTTACACTTTTCCTCGTAGGTATTATGCAAGCGGTTTCGTTCTTTACCCTTAGGCATTCTAACGGATGTGACACCAAGGCAGAAAGTTTCGGTGTTCAAGCCACAAGAGTTTGACTGGTAGATTGCTGATATTTTAGATAAAACATCATCTACCAAAAACGTCAGAAGCATTTATTTTAAGTAAACTTCCCTGGACCTCTCGCGAAATATTGTCGCAACTCAGTACTCGCTTGGCTATTAACGAGAGGATTTTTATTTGCTGTTTCACCCACTCATTCATTCATCCAAATAATAAAAGAACTCATTAAAAACTCAATTAAATATTTATTGTAAAAGAAACGGAAAAAATACTTTAAATAAACTCACACTCAAATGTTAATGAGAAAAATACTTCAAAACACCAAAAACTTACATTATACTGCCACCCAGCAGGATCCCATGTTTCCCATGTTTTTTCTTTAACGCTCTACACCCTGTATACCTTCATGGCAATATGCGAGAATATTTGATCAACTATCATTTGTCATTATTTAACGCTGTACACCCTGTATACCTTCATGACAATATGCGGAAATATTTGATCAGCATCCAGCGTCCATAGTCATCGCCCATAATGGAGGAGGCTTTGACTATCAATTCATTCTAAATTATATTTTAACACAAACTGACCTAACCCCTGATCTAATCATGCGCGGAGGTAAGCTCATATCAATGACCGCCAAAAATATAAAATTTTTGGATTCTCTTAGTTATTTCCCAATGGCTTTGGCAAAACTTCCCAAATCTTTTGGATTTTCAGAGTGGAAAAAGGTATACTTTCCGCATCTTTTTGACCGTGTGGAAAATCAGAATTATAAGGGTCCTATTCCCTCTCTTGAATTTTATTCTCCGGATAATCTTGTTTCAGAGGCACGTTCTTCCCTCATGAAATGGCATTCGGAAAGAGTCGCTGAAAATTATGTTTTCGATTTTTCTAGAGAAATCATAGATAATTGTATTTTGGATGTTGATATCCTGACTAAAGAGTAGAAGTATACAGCCGAATTTCGGCCTCCCCCACCACTATGACGTATTATTTGCTTTTTTGGTGTTTAGTAACATCAAGTTGAAGTGTCTCGTGCATGGACCATTCAGAATTTTTCGAGATTTTGTTTGTGACGTAATGACGTAATTACATTGGGTTGGGGCGTGTGTTAGAATGCATGATATAGGGTTTTTCATGTGTGTGTCTGTATACAAATATACGTCTATTATTTTTCATAATTTAAGTGGTTATGATTGTCATTTTTGGCCGAACTAGATCGAGAGCATACATCTCTAGAGGAAAGCGATAAAGCAGAGACCTCTTCGGTAGAGCGAGGTACAATTTTCAAAACTTTATTAGTAACATTTTTTGTGATTAAAATGTAGATTAAGTGTTAATAAAAGATTGGGTTTAGGTTAGTTAGATATATTTAAATATGGTAGTTTTAAGTTTATACTTGTAATTTTAAGAACCAAAAAAAAATAAAATAAAAAAAGAAGTTAAATAAAGGGTGCACATTGTTTTGGTTTGGTACACATTGAACAATGCGATGGTTGGAGCATTTTTCTTCACTTCGTCTTATTATTTTTTTTTATTCCAATTCCAAGCTCTTCTAGACAAATACCTCACATCAATTTTGTGTTCTCAAATCACTTGTAAATAATCTCTTGAGAAGAAAATGAAGAAAAAACATATGTTTCATAATGAAGTCAACAAGTATAATTTCATATAATTCATATTGTATTTTATCCATTCAATTATCTTTTTCATTGAATATAGCTTGTGTCATTTTGCAATTCATCCCCACTTAATCCCCACTCCTCCCCACTCCTCCCCCACTCCTTTT
>WOGO01002962.1:0-14989 GCA_015342085.1 Leptinotarsa defecta | reverse complement strand
CTAAGTATTTTGATGCAGATAAAGCATGTTTGCTCATTCATCTTACTGGATAGGAAATATTGTGATGCACACACTAAGTATAATTTACTGATAACAATACGCAAGGGCTTCATCATTAATTAATATTCTACATGTAATAAAGAAACTGATTATCTACTATTAGATCTAATAAAATCATGATGTCTTCTTTTTTCCAACGAAAATTGAAAATATCTCAGGTATGCCTGATCAGGTTAGCAGTACAGGTATTTGATACATTAAACAGTGCCTTTCATAGAAAGTTTTGAACATTTCAATAGAAATTCTATAGCAAAAACAATTTTGGGTAAAAAAAGCTATCAATTATTAATGTGAGTATTCCATATATTTGTTACTCATTCCATACATACAACTATGAAGAGTCTTTTGACTTTCTAACCAACTCTATTATGTACGCCTATGGAACAGCTACCTGAAAATGATTCATTACTTCGCTGCTTGAGGAAATAGACTAAATCCGTTTTCTTTTTCTGGAAATATCTCATAACATATCCTCCGTACACAAAGCTCAATGGATTTTATCATACACACATTATACACTCGGGATGTAATTCTTCAATGAAATATGAAGGATTAATTATTTATGCTCAAACTATTTTCATTTGTTTTGCCTTTTTATTTATATCTTTGTTTTCAGTTGTAAAATTGAAATTTTTACTTCATTTGGATACGTTTTCAACTACCAGACAAAAAACAGAAATTCAATTGGAATCTAAGAACAAATCTGTGATTGTCTTTTCACAATCAACCTTTACCTGGAAGAACAGAAAATTTTTAATTCAATGTGAAAATCATGTATTTTTCACAATATATATCCCATAATACTGTTGGTCGGTGGGTTCTATGAATGAATGGCTTACTTACTGAATCAAAGACTTCATTCAGTATCACAAAAATACAACTTTTATTTGATAACATAACATCTAGACCACTTTTTTTTGTCCGACTCCAAATTCGTGATCAGCGTGATCTTTATTCGCAGAGGATTTGGAAATCTACTTTGCAACAGAAACTTTTAATGAGCTATCAGAATATTACTCTCATAAATTAAAAGGGAAATATCTTCAGAAGAGATTATTTTTTCAGAAAAAAAACTTTTTGACTTCATACTTCTCTATCATTAAACTTCTGTGCATTTAAAATATCGCTATAATATTTCTTGGAAGTTGGTCTCTTTATTATTTTTCCCATATTTTGTTTATTGATGGAGAGTCAGTAGCATTGATGCTCTAAAATTTTTGTACAGAATATCGTGGTTTCAAATTATGGTGGCAGAATGGAAAAGTTTTAACAATAGAAACAGATTTTGAAAATGCAATAGTTATCAATAATGAACCAGATATCCGTTGTTCAGATCCTTTTATATAGTTTATTTTCATGAAATATTCTTGTTCTTATGGATTCTTATATTGAAGAATTGGAAACGAATATGAATAATACATAGTTACCTACCAGTATAGAGGAATATAAATATATGTTTCAAAAATCCAGATACATTCACCATTTTACTTGAAAATCTAAGGTAATTTAAACTTCTGATCTGATTATGTTTTCGGAAACTTGGAAAAATTCCTAATTTGAATCAATTCAAAATCAAGAGTATAAAATAATATTTGATGATATTGATATCGACCAAAATGATGGAATTGTTTTATATGTGAATTTTTTTTTACAATAATCATTGGAGAATTGAATTATTCATGTAAAAATATTTCGTGATATGTCCAAATCATTCAATATAATTGCAATACATAAACCTCCATCCTAGTCTGCCAAAATCTTCATAACTTCACACATAATAATTTTCTCTTTATTTTTACCCAAAAAATTTGCATTATCCGTTATATGAATCTCAACATTCTCTTTAATGCTTCTCCCAGTCGTGGTACTGCAATAATATGAACGAGAAAAGTGTCATATCGATCAAAATAAACTAACACGAATTTTTGCCAATGACAAATATTTCTCAGATTATATTTTTTCAGGAAGCAAAAGAAATGATCATTTTGAGCTCTGTAACTATGAAATCACAGGCCATTCGCCAATAAATCAGTGATTTACTTAAAATAAAGTAAAAAGAACAATGAAGTAAATTATAAAACATTTCTATATTGTAGATATAGTGATTTTTCGACAGATAATTGGTTTATTCTTTTCATGAAAAGGATATTAGTAAAAGGTCAAATATTGTAAGAGTTTAAATTTATAAACGCAAAAGACAAGATTGAATACCTGGACTAATAATTTCTACTAGAAAAAAACATGATCTGTATAGAAGAACAAAAAAAAATTGTTTACTGTTGTCGGAAATTATCATTGAGATTACTGAAAAAAAAATTTATTGTCGACAAAAATGGAATCACACTCCACCACTGGGTGGATGAGTGCGGGGCGGGAAGATGATAATTATACATAAATTGAAATTGCTTAAATTTTTTCTATCAAATATTGAGAGCTTACCATTATTACCATAAGTAACATTGACAACAAACTGTAAGAAATTCGCTGGAATTTTGAAAAACTAGTAAAGCTGTTTTCAGTTACATTTCCACTTGAAAAGGTTTACAGTAACACGTGAAATGCTATCGCATTTATTATAAATAAACTGTCTGGCATATATTGAATTATTCGCAGATAGAACCCTATTTATTTAATGAATAAATAATCCGATAGTATAACTTACGAAATTACCCTAGAAACATTCCAAAATGTAAAAAATTGTTTGACATAAGAAATGATATCGCATTTATTATGAATAAACGTCTGGATATGTTGAATTATTCGTACATAAAACCCTATTTATTTCAAGATACACCCTTCTAATTTGAGAGATATTGTTGATAGCGCCACAACATTGTTTTTTTGCATGAAAAATGTTTTTTTTTGTAAATTTTGTATGACCTTGACATCTAGTCCTGTTGAAAAATCTTCGAACGGGACTTTTTATGCCAGCACTGTATACAAAAGGTGTATTTACCTCTATCATTTCCCTGACAAACTCTTTCTCTTCTTCATCCTTCTCCGCACTAGATCCTTCATTGCTGATCACTTTGATCGTTGTGTCCTCAGATTTTACTGAAGAGAACGATACCGTTGTTTCGTTTGAATCGTTAGAAGTGTCTTCTATATCAGTAACCGTATCATTCGATTCCAATTCCAATTCTGGAGTGGCGTTGACATCTCTTCTACGCCTTCCGAAAGATGGTTCTGAACGGCCAGGACCCATTGGACAGTAAGCTGGTTGACATCCATCTCTGCAAGTTCTTACGGTTGCTTCGAAAACAAGGAAGTTGGACTCCGGTATTTTAAAAGCATTAAATCTGGCCTCTAAGCTGTCACCATTTCTTCCTTTGTCCAGCTCCGGGAAAACGAAACTGTCCACAGGACATCTGGAATAACAAAAAAATTGCATTGAAATTTTGAACAGATATAATTCCAATTGAAATTATATTGAAAACAAACGAACCGTCCCGGCCTCGCACTGATGATAACTGCAGTAGCGTGTCAATGTTATTTTCCGAGTTTGTTGACCATGGTGTACAGGTTTTTGTACCTAATATTTTGTCTGCTGAAGTAGAAGTTATCAAAGGCAATCAACCGAAGGATGAAATTTTCGGGCTGTCAAAAATATGTTGGAACATCCCAAGCACTTCGTTCGTTACCACATCGCCACCAATGTTTACCGCAGTAGTAAAAGGAACTTCAGGCATGAAAACCTTCAGGTGATGACCGTCAAACCCGGAAAATATCTTTGATAGAGTTAGCTCCAGATGTGAAAGTTTGCACTTTTTGATCAAGTGCAGCAATGTTGATATTTTCTGATTGTGACAACTAAAAATACGTAAATTCATAAAATTTTTAAGTAATTGACTTGAACTGTTTCACGATTATTGTATCCATCAAAATTGCATCCGTGGAAAGCCTGAATAGGTCTCTAATAAAAATATTTGAATTACAATGGTTACTATTTTACATATAAAACGTGTACTGTCAGGATTCTTATATTTAAGAAAAATAAATATTTCGAAATGAAATCTCGAAACATTTAGCTCTCCAAAAGTAACTATACCGTAGGTTCTAGTGAATGTTTGCTGGAAAACAACTACTTCCTCAGTTAATACCACGCTGTACATTGAATTACACCCGACAGAGAGACATACCTCACAAAAGTGACTCTTGCAGATATATTCTGATTCATCCATCAGCAGAACAATGCTGAAATCACCCACAGATCAGTTTCGAGATTATATATCCTATCAGTGCAGGAAAGATGATCCGACCCAAACAGCAGTGTGTTTGGAACTCAATCAATTCAACGGGGCTCTACTGCATGTATGAAAACTTTTCCTAAAAGAAAGACTGTTAACTAGTATCTAACAACTTCATTTTCTGAACAAAGCCTCAAGCGGGGATGAGAAATCCCATGTTTCAATTAAATTCCAGACATCAATAAAAAGTTTGAAGTCTGTATCTAGGAGAGATACATACATATAAAAAAACTGATATTTCGAAACATTCATTTCTCCCAAAGTACCTACACCGTAGGTTCTGGTAAATACCTGCCGGAAAACAACTATTTCCCCAGTTAAAAACACGCTGGACTTTGAATCATATCCGACAGACCTTTGTTTTTTGTTCACGAGGTGTAGCTGTTACTAGTTAACAATCTTTTTCCTAGACGAAGATTTCATTTATGAAGCTGTGTTGAAATTAATCGTGTCCCAAGTACACTGCTGTTTGTGTCAGATCTTTCCTGCACGGACGAGGCGTAATATCTCAAAACTGGTCTGTAGGTGATCTACTCGACTGATTTCAGAATGGTTCTGCTGCTGGATATTTCAATTTGTTGTAATTTTTAAGCGAAAGAGCAGATTTGAAAATCCAAAGACTAATTTACATTGTTATAATCAATCTTGGTTATTAAACTACTTAGTCAAATAAGGATTCATATCAAGATACAAATATCATGAATCGATTCTAAACTTGTTTTGACAAATATTGATTGCTGTGTCTACTATACTACTATAATAGTAGATTGAGATTTGGTTCACTTGAACAATGACATATTTTGGAGTTATTAAAAGGTTTTCTCGAAGTCAACAGAGCTTTGGTTCATAGAACTGGAGATTCGTCCTCAGCTTCTGCTGAAGTTGAAACATCTGCTGGAGATTTCATTACAATCCCTGTACCAGTTGCCAACGCGGGAAGGGATTCTTCTCGTTGTTGAAGACTTACCAAAGATCATCTATGAGGCAATAACAGTTGATAATTTTGGTAAGACTATCTACAGAATCCGATACTATGGCAAAAGTGAGTTTTGATGAAGTGATTGACGATTTCGACAAAATGAAAGCCAAAAAAAAGTGAAACTATTAGTACATGATACAAGATAAAAAACTCAATTCACAGTGTTTGCGTGATAAGGTCTGAACAGTGATAAAAAACTGGGGTGTTGAAAGAACTATTAAGAGTATACTCATGATGTTTTTGTATTTCGTGACATTATATATATTTCCGATTTTTTCTTTAATTGATGATACAAAAACGGGTTGTTTCTTTGGAATGGTCATAATGTTTATTTGAAAACATATTATCATAGTTTCAACAGCAATACCGTGAAGGATTTGTTTTTATCCAACTGGTACAGCTATAAACTGTAAAAAGCAGGCGCTCTTAGCTGTTTTGAAGTGACATTTGTGTAAGCACTGGAAAAAACAAGGGGTATAATTATGGATTTTGGTTGAAAAAGGAATATTTACTTTCAGAAAGGTTCAGCTTTCGCTGAAGACGGCTCTTATAGACATACACCTCAGTGAAATAATTTGTGGATTTTGATACGTAGGTATCACAAAGATACAGTTGATTATTTGATGTGTCATCAGTAGTTTCTTTGCACAAGTCAAATAATGACTTGAATAGCAAATTTTTGATACGTTGGGTTACATTGTTGTAATTTTCGAAGGGATCACCATTTGTTTTCAAAATGAAATACTTACAGTCCCTGTTACTAGGTAATAATTTTGGTTCCTATGAGTGAAATAATTTATTAAATGGTAAATACGTTATTGAATTTGCCCATTACATAAAAAAAGTATATTTCGCGAACGCCAGAATTGCAATACTCTTCTCAACGCGTGTTACACCAACCAAATTGGCGTCTTCAGAAATTGAAGAAAACTTACACTTACATACAAATTGATGAAAAAGTGTGGTGAATAGAAAAGTAAACAGAGTATGAAAGTAGTTGCTTCAAGAGGACTTTTTCGTCCGGTTTATGTCTAAAAATAACTCTATGCATGATCTACACGTCTTTGTAAATAGTTCATTTTGGAAATAATTGTCACACTTTTTGTATAAAGATGAAGATGTAGAAAGCCAAAACATTTCTTTCTCAAAAATATATCACAAAGTTATTTAAAAAAATATTGAAAGAATTTGCATAAAACTCTTTGTAACTTTTTTAAATTGTTTTTAGGATTTTTCGCGAAAAATTATAACTTACACAAATCCTCCAGTATTTAAGACTGAACATATTTCCCTACATAATCTGTTTATAACATTTTCATTTCTTTTATTTGAAACTTATTCTCATGTTATAATTGATGTTCATTGAGAGTATACAGCTGAATCAGAAAAAAATTACCGCCAGCAAAAGAATCAAATTGAAATTTCCAATTGTTAAACTCGTTCGAATGTCATGAAGTTTAGAGATTTTGAACTGCCGAAAAAAAAAAATACATTTTACTCAAGTATGAAAGGAGGTTTATCATTGCACCAAAATGTTCTCGATATTCTACTTATAATTCATCAAAATTGTTTTGTTCCATGTTAGTCGCTTGTTTTTATAGTTATTATTTGTGCAACCCAAAAATATAGGTTAAGGCATTTTAGTATGTTATCGAATTTTTATTGTCCATTTTAATAGTTTTCCGTGAGTTCAGATACAAATCAATTAAAAAAATCAACTGTTTCTCAACTGTTTCTTCTAAGATATCTATTGACGTAGAGAACATCAAAATAGCGGGTACACCTCTGGTTGATTGCATTTTATTTGAAATCACCTATTAGAACACCATCATGTTAAATGCTGTTCCTAATATTTCATCATTTTACAACTGTCTACCTACCCATGTCTATCGATGAGCTGAACAGATCTACCAGAATACGGATCTCTCGCAACGACGTTTGTAGCAAATATGTCGGTAGCATAGTTGTAACCATCCTGGGCCTCCAGTCTGAAAGTAAGAGGATCTCCTACTGCTATCGTGGTTGTTGGTCGTCCTTGATAGAGGATCATCAAACGGACCTTTGAACTCAATGTATTCTCTGCAGGAAGGTACTCTATGGGAATCGGACTGCCAGAACTGAAAAGTATAGAAATAACTCACTCAGTCAATCATTATATAGGTATTTGGTGAGACTGATATGATGAAATAATTAAATTAGATTTTGTCCTAAAAGTAAACATCAATCACACGATATGTTCAGCAACATCTTTGTTTGATATTGTTTGATTATTGTTCGGTTCAGAAATGAGGAAAAAATAATTATTGGAAAGTTTCAATGTTCATTGTATCAGAAATTTGAATCTGTTTTAAGATGTTTTTTTTTATTTATAGTGCCTTTCTGGAAATTGAATTGAAAACTCAAGAAAGAGAAAGACTAAATTATAGAAAAGTCGGTACTGTTCTATTTCACCTTAAATCGTTAATATTTTTCGTGTTGTTTACTTGGTATCAATTGCTTATGAAAGCATGAGGTAAAACTAACTTTGAGATTATATGAAGTTTAAAAATCTGCTGAGATACAAATGTTTCCTTTTACAATAGCTTTATCAGTGAATTTCATACTGGAGGATGAAAACGCTTGATGAGGATATTGCATAGCAAAACACATGTTGCGGTTTTGTGAACTGACTAGTGGAAATCTTACTAGGAACATTTACTGAATAAGTTATAGATTTTCACCAAGTTTCATCACATGAATAAATGCTGGAACATAGATCTGAAACTCAGCGCACCCAATCAGTAAAGGAAATTGCAAATAACTACTGATAACTATCATAATAATGATCCTGAAAATGATGAGTTATCTATTTCCAAGTAACTATAATCGTTTACATAAGTATTAATATAACTCCAAAACTTTTTAGGAATTGGTCTCACAACAAATTTTTCAATGACAATTTTTCTTTGTCGGAAAAACGTACAATTTCATTGTGTTAGTCATTATAGGCATTAAGAATCGCACTTTAAAATGTAAGACCTCGTTAGTCCTTAGCTCGCACAAGTTTCTCAACCTCTGAGAGTTGTCGTTCGTATGGGGGCGACAGCTGATTAATGGAAAAACATATTTTTTTAATTATTTCATTCAAAATATATTCTTCTGGAAACAGTATATTCGGGATTCCTTGTCAAGAGAATATTGAGCTACCTTATTTGATGTTCTGTAAATTTATAGAGAAATGTCTTTCATTTCTTACAATACTTCATTATTTTATAAATTATATTGATGTCGAGTAATTGCTTAATTTGTATGTATGTATGTATGTATGTTTGAATAGATTTGTAGTTGATTTTAAGAGAAATAGATGTTTATTTCATGATCTCATTTTTAATGGTTTCGGAGTTGTAGTTGAAGCAGTATCCCATGTGACTAAATAAGTAATATAAGTTAATCACTTTGATGCTTAAAAAATACCCCATTATAGTGTCCCGATGTTTGTTATCAAGACAAGTACATCAATTTCGATATTCTATATGAACTTTTAATTCACTTGTGGTGTCCTGACACGAATAGTCCGCAAGATCATGATTTGGTTTTGGAATTCAAAGTTGATAGTTCGTACCGGAACATCTGGCGTGAAAAATTTCTTCTGAGAACACTTTCCCAACACCAGAACAAAAAATTACGGTCTCTCAATGCGCGTTTCGCTAACCAAGTTATAATACAGTTTTAATATGGATAGTCATCAAGTATTGGCCAGTTCTGTTCAATTAAAACGATAATGAGTAAATATTTGTGTTTGATCAGTTTTATAAACTTCAATCTAGAACATTTATTACGAAAATTTTTGTCATTTTGTAATATGAATTTTTTCAATTCTTTTTTGAACAATGACTTATGAAATATATTTCTTATCGCTTCCGGTATTGTATTATCTAATACAATACCATATAAATTAGTTCTCAATGAATTATCAGTATTGTGAATGTGAAATAAATCCTTGCTATGGGACGATGAGTGTTCACTGGGTATTGCCTAATCCGTGTTAGACATAGTATGTTGAAAGGTTACACCTCGATATTCCTTAGCTCACATAAGTTTCGACTTTTGAGACCTGTTCAACGAAAATACAAATTTTTAACTATTTTTCAACAAATCTCAAAGATATTGCAGATCTTCAATATCACAGTAAAAAAATCTCAAGGCATTATTTTTTTTATATCTTTTCAATTTTGTGAATTTAGGAACTCAGAAACAAAAAATTCTTTGGTACCACAATTGTTAACTATTTTTGAATGGTTTTCACAATGTAGAGTAGTAAACTGTTTCCATCCACTCAGCATTTTTCATATGTATAATCAGTAATCTATTTTTCTGAACTTTGAGATATCTACTTCATTTATTCTACAGATTTTTTAACTCAAAAACACAAACACTTCATTCTTTGCTTCAAAAAATTATTGAAAAAATAACTTTAATGACTGTATCGAGGAGAGACTGAATATTTTGTACTGAAATTTCAAAAATTCACCTCTCTCAAAGTTCTCACAAAGTAGGATCCCGTGAATGTCTCTCGGAAAGGAACTACTTTCTTGGCTAATACTACGAAGGACATTGAATTATATGCGACAAACATTTATGCAAGTTATCTTAAAGTCAGTGTAGGAAGGATCTTACCCAAACAGCAGTATGCTGGGAGTAGAATGACTTCGAACGTGGATCGAATTTTCTCCTTTGTTCGCGAAATGGAGCTTTTACTAGTTAACAAATCTATTTCACAGATGACTATTTTTTCACAAATGTTTGTCGAATATAATTCAATGTGCATCGTAGTATCAGCCCAGGAAGTAGTTGTTTTCCGGCTAGTATTCACCAGATCTTTTTGTGTAAGAACGTTGGAATAATAAAGAATGTCAACTTATCGCTTAGTTCAGATTTCGTTCAAATTAACTTTTCAAAGTAGAAGTAGGTAAGTATTGAAAATGATGTCTCCAAAACTATCTATAGTACGATAAAATTCGTTAACTTTGTCTAACTGATTTTGAAATTATGTACAATGAAAGCAATGAATAATCAGCATTCGAATAATAATAATGATATGTTGAGGAATTGAAATATTTCGAGAACTACTATCATGAAATAACCTATTGCCTTCATTATTTATTATGAAACTCTCTAGAAAATTGTTTCGAATTTATTTATGTAGTCATTATTATAAAAAAATCGTCACTCGATGCAAATCTAAGACGTATTCGACTAATCCACTTCTACATATTGAACAGCAAACTCAAAAAAGTACACAGGAACACTTTTTGTTACCATTGATTTCTGTAACTTGCTCATTGTAAATTCATGACAGTGGCCAAGATGCAGAACAGGTTGAGGAACTAGTCTGTAATCCAGAAAAATACGTGCAAATCACTCTAAAACAAGTATTTTCTTTTGGAATCATCTGAATTCGGACTAGATATTAGATAAAACACATGAGAACGCTTTCAGTATCAAATTCACCGTTTCATGAAAATTTTTTTCATATACCCAGATTTGCTAATACATTATAGGGACAAAAGTATTGACTATTGCAGTGTCATGAGGAATATTTCAGATCTCTTTGAACATTTCGGAAAATCAATGACAAATCGAAAGTGGACATCTTGCTCGTCTATATCATGAGTGAAATCATTTATTTTTCATTTGATGTTGTCCATGAATAGTGTTTAGATTGAGTTGAAGAGACTTTTGTCCCAGAAACCAAGCTGGACATTAAGAAAACAAAAGAGACCAGTCTCTTGATCTATGTAAAATGAAAAACTATGAAAAGCAAGGCAACATATGTTCATAAACAGTTTGTTCTACTGTACGGTGAAAAAATATTCTGTACATAAATTATCACTATTGAGTTTTTTCATTGTGTACAGTATATCAATTTAATCACAGCTCTACTTCATTTCATGGCCAGTCAATCGAACATTACGGTCCCTGATAATGTAATGTACCTAACAATGAAGTTTCACTTTCGACTTTAGACCAGTTTTTACTCAAAAATGATAATCAAAAATTTCACTAAAATATGTACAAAATGTACAAGCTATGTACACCATTTCTGTCATAATGACGATTACTGAGAGTATAATAATGATCATATACAATTATTACGAACTTTCATAATCCAAAGTTATAGCCGACTAAAAAAACGTAGGTACTGTACGCACTCGTCTCTAATGTTCATTAGGAAAAAATATCTACTGCTATAAATATATTCAACCACTCTTCAATCAATCCTAATAAACAAATAATGTCATGTTGTTATGAAACAGTCTACAAATTACATTTTTTATACTATTTAGACTTACTGAAACTAGCAATTTTTATTACTAGTTTCAGAAGGTAATAGGAATGAAATAAATTTTTCTAACAACTTTATTGAAAGAAAAATATCTTATATCCTTAGGTCTATCTATTTGTGAAACTGAAATTAGTACAATAATTTGATTTATTCATAATTTTGAAAAAGACAGAAATAAATAAAATATACAATACATGTCTGCTATAGGTGTTACTATAGTACTCCTTTGTATTCAGACAACTCGTACTGTAATAAATCATTTACCGGATTCATAACATAAAATACTATTTCGAGGTTCAGGCCTCGTCTGTAATGTTTTATTTTCAATTAATTTCTGAATTTCTTCATCTAACAATTGAGAGCATTTGCTTACCCAGCGCCAATGAAACCTGACGATACTACAGCTTCTCCTGGTCCTCGGAATAGGCAAGTGAGATTGAATCGTTTATCTTTTCCTGTTTGAACATAATCGCTGAACTGAACTACAACAATATTAGTCATAGTGTCGGCATATCTTTGCGTGCCGCATTCAGGATATCCTTGAGCTCCGCTGATGCGAAGAACATTTATGGTGCCACCATTTCCGCGGAAGAAACATCTATCATAGAACCCGTAGGTGTAAATTCTTCCATAAAATCCTTCTGGAGTTCGTAGGGTGAATTCCATTCCATCTTCGTTACAAATTTGGCTCACTGGGAAAAGTAATGACACACGTTTTAGTAATGACAACGGATTTATTCAAAACGTAATAACAAATTGAATCAGTAACATGTATTACCATCCAAGCAGTCTCCGTCTATACCCTGTCGACTGAGAGATCGTTCGTAAAAATCATAGTTTCCGGTACTATCAAAGTACTGTGGATTGTTCATTTCCAGGTCCCTGGAGTCTCTGTCCGCTAATTCACAATTTTCTCTCTCTCCCTCGTATCCTCCCGGTTGAGGGTCTCTGTAATATATATGAATGAATAAAAATACTCACCACTACAAGTGGTAAATCATACGGTGGTAGGTATTTTGAAATGTATAATTTTTCTAGTACTCGTAAGACTTACTTATAATTGAAAGCTCTGCATATAAAATCTCTTGACTCTACGCATTCCTTTTCACATGCTCTCAGTGACGGAGCGTAAAGAGTTCGTTTAACGAATTCTTTGCGCATTCTCATATGCAATCCCAATTGTTTAAAATTGTCTCCTTCATCACATCTTGAACTATAAGGTCGATTTGGTCCTATTCCACCAAAACTGTCATATATTGGTCCATCGGGTCCAGGTGATATCGGTCTATATGGACCTCCTACTGGCCTCCTTCCAGGTACTCGATCATTGTATGGGCGGTCAACGTATGGTCTGTCGTTATATGGTGGTCGATCATTGTGTGGTCTTTCAGGTCTAGGGTCAACAGGTCGACCAGAGGGTCTTCGATCGGGTCTAAAGAACCATTTGCTTCCCCCATTTTTATCATCACCATAGTAATCGTAGCGATTGCCATTATATTTATCACCATATCTGTCACCGTATCTGTCACCATATTTATCGCCATATCTATCTCCATATCTATCTCCATACCTATCTCCATAACCATCTCCATATCTGTTTCCATATCTGTTTCCATAGCGAATTCCATAAAGTTCATCACTATCACCATATCTTCCTCCATATCCTCCATATTTTTCACCATTTCTGTCCCCATATCTATCATTGTTTCCTCCATATCGTCCACCGAACCTGTCTCCGTACCTGTCTCCATATCTATCCCCATATCTATCCCCATACCTATCCCCATACCTATCCCCATATCGGTTCCCGTATCTATCTCCATATCTGTTTCCGTATCGATCACTATTTCTATCTGCCGGCGGATACTTCTCCGGTTTTGCATTAGATGAAGGCGGATAATAAGGATATCTGTCGTAAGGTCTGCCGATTGGTTTGCTACCAGAAGATGGGGGATATGACGGTGGAATGGGATATTTCCCACCACCACTAGATGAAGGGGGATAAGCTGGTCCAATTGGATATTTCCCACCACCACTAGAAGACGGGGGATACGCTGGACCAACTGGATATCCACCGTTTCCCCTGTCAGGAAATTTGTTATCAGGATATCTCTCTGGATATCTGTCTGGAAATCTATCATCATATTCTGGATATCTATCGAATGGGGGTCGACCACCAGGGGGATGTCTATCGTCATAGCCACCGCTGCTGGGAGGGAATTTGTCGGGATATTTGGGAGGATATCTTTCGCCGGTACTACCTCCACTTCCTGGTGGATATCTACTTCCTGGTCTGTATCGATCACCTCCTGGATATCTGTCTTCTCCTGGTCGATAGCCGGGGCTGCTATTATCTTCAGGTCTCTGTCCTGAACCTTCTCCTTCACCACCAACTGAAAACGTAAATGATGGAGAATGTGAGTCTATCCTGATGTTTGAAGTTATTTTCCTAAAGAATTATATTGTGCACTAATTCAAGAACATGTTATCCTATTATCGAGTAAATTACGTAATGAATTATCTTCAGAATTAGTTGATTCTCTTTTTTTTGAATTGAAATTTATTGAATTTCTTGTTGTGGGTACATTCCTTCTGATATTTTGGAGCATGTATATCAAATTGATGAGACACTTTTCGAAATTTGCAAAATAAATGATTTCACAATTTTCCGCTATTTATTCGCTAATTAGTTGCGAAGGAAATATTTTTTCGCTCCTTTTTTTTTGAATACATGTTGTTTCGCTAATTTGATATCAAGTTAGCGATACCACTTTTTTATTATAAAGTTTTCCAGAACTTTGACTTAGAACTTTGGTTTAGTATATTTATTCGCTAATCAGTTGCGGAGAAAAATATTTTTTCGTCCCTTTTTTTAAAAAATACATGTTGTCTCGCTATCTTGATATCAAGTAAGCGATACCACTTTTTTATTATAACGTTTTCCAGAACTTTCACTAGATCATTGGCTTGTTATATTTAGTCACTAATTAGTTGCGAAGAAAAATATTTTTTCGAATACATGGTGTCTCGCTAACGTCAAGTAGGCGATACGACTTTTTTATTATTAAGTTTTCCAGAACTTCGACTATAACATTGGTTTGATATATTCATTCGCTAATTAGTTGCGGAGGAAAATATTTGATTTACCTTTTGTTTTAAAAAATTCATAGTCTCGCTAACTTGACATCAACTTTTTATTATTGAATATTTAAGAACTTCAACCAAAATATTTCCTTTTCCTTATTTTTAACACATTTTTGAGTTTTCTGCAATTTTGATATTAGACTAATTGTCGGTCAGATTAGGATACCACAAACTCTCATTCCGGAACAAACCAACAACCTCAGCTCTATACAGAATCTACCTTGAGGCAGGACA
>WOGO01002960.1:0-14996 GCA_015342085.1 Leptinotarsa defecta | reverse complement strand
AAAATGTTCGACGTGAAATATCGGATAGGCTGTTCACATGTCAAGAAGTTCAAGGCAACCATTTCGAGCTTCTTCTGAACTGACCTCAAGCTTATTACCTCCTAGTATGTAATTAAATGTCAATTTATTTAGGCAATTATTAACTCTCGCCAATTTGTAGTGGTTGAAGATATTGACATTATATTCTAGGGTTGTGAAGCATTTGTCAGGAGTTTCAAAAAGATGTGTCACAAGACCTCTTTTTCCATTTATTTTTTTTCCCTAGAAGGCGGTAGGTCCCCCGTTTCATGGTACCAAACACGCACGCCCGATACTCGAAGGTACTCGTGTCAATATAAATACATACAGTTTGATAAATGAGAATGGAACAACTGTTCCCAGACTCTCAACCTTTGACCCCCAAAAACCGAACAACTTTGATTCTCCTGGTTAGATAATTTGTCCTCTCTGCACTGCCTTATTGCTGATTATAATAACTGTTTCCTGGCTAGAATAAAGTTTGATACTGTACGCATGAATCGCTCAAGAGAATGAGAGTTGCGCGCATTGAATGAAGTTACATTTACTCTATGAATGGTTTCTGTGCAATTCCGTTTGATGTGTTGAAGTTTGTAGTAAACCAAGAGGTTCTTGATTTACTACACTGACTTTTGGAATGCCCTGTACCTCCACAATTATAACATTTGTTATAGTAGTAAAAGAACTAACCATAATTCATCTGATAATTGTGAATTTTTACTATTAAACTCTCTACTTTATCAGCTCGAATCAAACCTTATAAAATTTCCACTTTACATTCACTTAAAATAAAATTAAAATTTCCGCATACTATCACTTTTTCATGAAAATATGAAGCAAATAGTTTCCCCTGCTCTTCAATTTCTTTATCTCATTTGTTCACATAGGTCAGCGGTACTCGATGTATATACGAATGTTAATCTAAACTTTGTTTCACAAATAGTCCATGTACCTGCTCCCAAATTTAAATTTTGAAACTAATTTGCTGCCAGACATCTTGCAACTGTCAATTTGGTTTGTTCATCCCAACCCTGTATATCTTTCATCCCAACCCTGTATATCTACCTCTGTCACCATAAAAATCTACAATGTGGTGTATTTGGAACTACCCTCTTATTTCTACTATTTTGTACTGTCATTGAATTCAAAATTTTCATTAAAGTTTATCTGTTGCGTTAACCCACTGAAATCGTCCAAAAATTGCTCTATTCATTTTAATAATGACAATAAATTTGTTAAAAAAACACTGCAAAAATTATATGTGTTATTAGATCCACTTGGATTCGTTTTCATTTTTATTCAAATGAAACTGACGTAACTGAGTGTATACCAAATACTGTGCTTATCTTAATCACCCCTACTAAGACCTATGCCTTAATCACCCTGTAAAACTTTTTAACAACCTGACACTACCTGTCAAAAATCACCTCTAAATATGATACTTGTAAATTTCTACCAGATTTACAACATGAAACGTATATGGTGTTCAAGAACCACTTCGGAAATGTTAGCTTTTGCTCACCTGTATGGCACAAGAGACACTAAAGTTCCAAAAAAAAAACAATTTGTGTTTATAAGTACACAGAGTGTACTTGAGTTTTATAAAAATAAGAATGTTTTTAGAGATAGCTTTGGAGAAGTGAATATTTATGATAAACTTGGTGAATATTTTATAAAATATGTTGGTAAATCATAAACCACATATAATACGGTAAAAAAAATTCTAATGTTTATAATACATTATACTTTTTTATCGGACGTTTATAGTTTAATCATGTCTTTAACAAATGTAAATTCATTTAAAGTCACAGAATAAACTCACAATTTTTTTCAAAGTCTCTTTGTGATGACACCAGATGAAAATAGATGTTACAAATATCATACAATATGCTGAATTATTCACAATATGGGATAATAAAATAAAAAAGCATTTAACAAGACATGTATATATTATTCGTCAAATATTGTATAAAATAAATAATCATTTCCTAAGCATATACAATAAAATATATGGATTCATTCAATCCAATCTTTCATAATCTCTAAAATCTTTTAGGCTATTTGGAAGACCGTAAAATCCATACATAGAAAAACCTGTAAACAACAATTTTCACAATACAACAATATCGTTTATTGATTTGAATGAGTATAATAAAGAAAGGAAATAAAATCAGAGTTGGATAAAATTGCAGTATATCATTCATAAGTAAATTTATTAAAAAAACATTACTCACAAATCAAACGGTAGAGATTCAAAAGAATATTTGAATTCAATGAGCGACATTTCATATATTGAATCAATAGGAATTCTTTTTACGAGAGAAAAATACAATACATCAACCTATACATTATTTAATTCTTCATTCTACCGAATTTCTATCAACAAATTATCCTTATGCGAAACTGATTATTAGTAGAGACGTAGGTAATTATTATTCAATCCTAGAATTTTTGTTGTGACAATTTATATTACAGAATCCGCATTTTTATACAACTCATCTGTTAGTTTTTCAAAAAAGAGAACATGATACATCAGTTCAGTTTTGTGATACTTAAAAAATGAATTAGGATACATTCATACATTAACTGAATGAAAAACAAAATCAAAGCTCAAATGATCGAAACAAAAGCAACAAAAATAATTTCACAAAACTAAAATTCTCATACCACTGGTTTAAAATAATTTCAATTACAAAATATCATTCGAAATGAATATTCAAAAATTGAAACTTATTATCTATCAATACTAATAAGATTCATTTCGGTTAGTGGTTAGTAGTTTTAGTACGTGAGTTTGGAATTTGAAGAACAGATAAAGCTATAAGCCAAAGAAGGAGCACAACAAACGAAAAGCATAACACATTTTTTATGGAGATTTCATATAGGGGATCTCAAGAGGACTTCCGATGAAAAATTGGGATTATTATTAAAAGTTTCTTGCACGTCATTCAAATGAGCATTAAATAATCTGGAAATTTCATTCCCATATGTTCTCAACTCATCTGTTAGCTCAGGCAAACAAACATCTTTTTTCAATATACATGATGATTGTCTTCAATTATAATGATCTAAAATTTACTATCTTTTCTTCTTAATTCGATGTTTTTAAAAATTTCATTCATAGCTTGCCTATGTCTTTTCTTATCATCGTTCATTTGACCCAATGATTTAAAGTTGCGTGAAGTGTCCTCAGTTATGGAAAGGCCTTCGTTTGGTAAATGAATACTTCTAAAAACATTACCCATTCTTTTTTTGTGAGTCATAAAATCTTCGTCAAACCCTTCTTTGTTTGTACCTATCTTTTTACCTTTAGGAGGTTCAACTTGATAATTATTTGGTTTGCTTTCAATGCCCTGTTTTTTATCCCTCTTCACGTTGCCTAGGCTTTCTGCTCTAGAAGTGATAAATAAAGCAAATTTTTCTTTAGCCTCATTTATGTTGATATTGTCTTGAATAACATCGTCATTTTTCTCTAAGGGGATTACCTTGTTTGGGCTTCCGTTATCTTGAATTTTCTTGTTATTGTATACATTTTTTTCAATCGGAATATAATTTGGTAGCACAGTCATCCTTCGCAATATTCCACCAAGATTTTCCATAAATACTTTTGTCTTTTCTGATGTAACTGTTAAATTTTCATCACCTGGTTGGAATTCTGAAGAATCTTTCTTTACTACTTTTTTGGGTGGTTTTAGTAATATATTGTTAAGCCTGCTAGAAGTCAGCTTGGGAAAAACTTCCTCACTTTCATTTTTAGCACCACCTGATGGCATTGGAGGGGGCGCAGGAGAGTTCGTGTTTTCCTTTGCATGAGGTAAGGGAGAACTGTTTAAAGATGGTGGAGGCGTTGGAGGACGAGACTTTTGGGTTACAGAGCTATCACTTTTCTCATCATCAGATTCACTTGATTCATGTTTCGATGATGGAGTGTCTGGAGGAATGGGAGAGTCGACTGATTCGACATCACCCTTATCATTTGATAACTCATCTTTTTCTTTTAGGAGCTCAGAGGGGCTGAAGGAAATGGGAACATTTTCTGAAATAGTGGTAAAAGGTGAAATAGTAGCTTCTGCAGGAGAGACAACATTATCGCGATGCACAACAGCAACAACACTCTGTTCACACAGCATAATATCTGAGACAATGGATACACGATCTTTAGAAAATTTACGTTCTAAGGAATTATGAAGATTATTATCAACTTCTTCCAACATTTCATCCAATTTTTCCAGTTCTTCTTGTATTTTGAGTACCTCCACTTTATCTTCAGTTATCACAGGAGGCAGGGGGGCTTGCTTCTTTGTTGATTGTTTCATATCGGAATTCTCAAATTCATCAGGTTCAAAATCAATGTTATCGTAATAATTTAGAACAATCTTTTTGGAAATCGTGTTTTCATGAAGAGGAGAAGCGTTTTTTTGTACTTCCGAATATGGTCTTAGAGAAAAATAGTAAGTAGGAAGGCCTAAGAAAAGAAATAACAAACCCATGCAATATGTACAGCATTCTCAATCCACTCTCGAAATGTAGATCTATCTCTTCAACACTTCAACAATCAACTCAGCAACAGTTTTGAAGTATGTTAAGGATAATTAATGATAAGAAATACATTTCGAAAACTGGTACTTATTTTTTTAATTGAGATTCTTACCTAATGCCATCCAAACCCCAAATCGGATCCAAGTGTGTATATCAAGCATAAGCATTAAATAAATATTTATCAATATGCTAATTGCTGGTATGAGAGGTACCAAAGGAACCTATTAAAAAAAATGTATTGAAGGCTGAAATTTATATATATATATATATATTTTATACCTTGAATGAGAGTTCCTTTTTAGATGTGGGTTGAGTAGCCATAGACATAACAAGAATTACAGCAATGAAAACAAATCCAGATGTCACAGATATTGCCCAAACATCACCATCAACGATATGATTTTTCCAAAATAGTACACACAATCCAATGAATACACAAGTCAAACCTGAAAAAATGTATTAGTTTTGGATGTCATAAATAGTGTAACAACAATTTGTTCAAATGTTGGGTAAATCTTAACAAGACCAAAGTAATCCCAGAATAGGTAATCACTTCAATATATCAGTGGGTAAACTGAACGAAACAGTGAATGGCATCCAACAGGTGAATAGTACGGATAGAAAAATTGACTATAAAAAATAAATCAATAACTTCCGAAAATCAGTTTGAACTTTCGACTCGAAATTAATGAAAAGCATAGGGACTTATATTTCTCAAAATTATTACCATTTTCAACAACCTTACTCTAAAAATGATTATGAAATAAAACGTAACCGTGCCGTTGCAACAATACAAGGAAAGAGAAAAAGTGGTATTTTGAAGAAAACATTTACAAAAACTGAAGTAATTTAGTTGAATTGTGGAAAGTTGTGGAAATTGTGGAAAAAACACAGTTTTGGTTCCTAATAGTAAAAACAGTTTCAAGTGTAACAAATTAGAGATTTTTGAAAATGTAGTTATAACCGGCACATATTAAACGCCGAATGTTTTCAGCAAATATTATGTAGACAGTATAAATAACTTTATTTTCACAATAGAATGTGATGATGTAGTTGATGACATAGAAATGACAGAATTCAGTAATGAAGAAGAAAGAGGGCCCAGATGAAATAAATGTTGTGTTTCTGAAAAACTTTTAAAAATATTTCAAATCTTTTTTTGAACATTGTAAATATGTATGTATGAATAAATTGATGGATGTAGCCGTTACTACGTGGTAGGAAATCATAATGAAGAAAAGATAAATGAATTTTTCTGTTTTTTACCACTTTTATTTGTAACCAACGTTACTGCAGTTTCGTCCTATACGGACATTTTCAAAGTACTTGGGTTGTACTCTTCACTAGAGTGGACTGTATAATCTGAGCTGATTTGATTGAGAATTTTGACTGAATAAAACGAATGCATAACTAAAATACACTGTATTACACTCGACATTCAATAGAATTCTATCTCATCGCCCTAGCATCACTCCGTACCAACACACTATCGTTAGCATTGTTGCTGGACTCACAAAATGTAATAAAAAGAAATTCGTGAACACCATCTAAGGGATTGACGCAGAACTCATGTCCCCTACAAATAAATTGACTTGATAAAATGAAGTGATTACTGAAGAGATAATTTTGACTCCAACAACTAATAACGAATGGGGAAATTTATCTATTGGTAATTTCTGTATTAGATGTTAAGTATGGAGTATCCAAGGATCAATTTTGGGTCCCATCCTTTTTATCTTGACGATGCCAATCTCTTGGCCTTTAAGAACAGAAAAACCAAAGTACTCACTTTCAGACGTACCCTACCAGATACCTATCACCGAATCTCAAGGGAAAGACTACCCTATTTTGCACTTCAATATACAAGGTTTGTCAGACAAAAATAAACTTCTACAGCTGATAGTGATGGAGCACAATACAGATATACCGTGTATATCCGAACATTGGCTGAAAGAAGATGAAATGAAAATGACATACATTGATAATTTTAAATCAGTTTCTTTCTATTCAAGAATGAAATATAAAAAAGGTGGGGTGTGCATTTATGCTAAAAATAATGTTAACATTAAAAGTATAAACTTCAAGTCATGCATAGAAAAAGATTTTGAGGCTTGCATAGCACTATTGGAATGTAAATCATCTAAAAATGTCTATATAATTACGGTATACCGATCACCTACAGGTGATGTCCCGAAGTTCATCCAGTGACTTGAGCAACTACTCCATAAAATCTACAATGTAAGAAACCACTATGTTTTATGTGGAGATGTAAATACAAATGAAAGTCCAATAATGTTGCACGTGACAGTTGGAAAATAGTCAATGAAAATAGTAACAGAGTTAATAAGAAACCATTTCCCAACAAACATAATCAGAATGGAGAACCTATTAGAGATGAACTGGACAAATGTAATTATATCAACAATTATTTTACTAACCTCCCAAAAATTAGCTTGAGCTCCAATAAAAACAAAAAAATTAACACTACTGTTACTTTTTTCTGACGCCTGTAACGCCAGATGAATTGAGAACAATCTTAATGAAAACTACCTCAAAGACAGCTTCAGGAATTGATGACATTAATGGAAGAGTTTTGAGATCAGTTGTGAATTTAATTTGTAAACGAGTCATCTTTCCGGACCTAAAACAATCAAAATGTATACCAATATTTAAAAATAAAGGTTCCGAACATGATGCTGCAAACTATTGCGCTATTTGTGTTCAGAGTCAAATTTCCAAAGCGTTCGAAGCTGCCTACTCTGTTCGACTGATCTCCTACCTTAAACATTACAATATCATCTCTAATAACCAAAACGGATTCAGGAAAGCTAAATCAACTTCAACGGCTATTGAGCAAGCTCTGGATTTTATTTATGAACAGCTTAACAACAAGAAGAATGTACTAGGTATATTCTATGATTTAACTTGTGAATTATTTTCGGTTAACCTTTTTAATTTTTTCAGGGATTTCAAATCAATATATATTATATTAGACAATGGAAGTCCGAACTGATGAAATACACCACGCAACATTGCCAACCACCTTCATATACGATACGTGTACCACACCAAATAGAATGGTACTTTACGCTGATGACACAAATATACTTCTAGCCTATAAAAACTTGAAAAGTCTGGTAAACTTAGGAAATTTTGCATGTGATGAATTCAGTAAATGCTGTAGCGACAATGACCTTATCTGCAAGTTTATCAATTTCTCACCCAAAAACGGTACCTCAAATCCAGATCAAATGAACAACATCAATATGTGTGGTGAAACTCTAGAATTCTGTCCGGCAGCTAGATTTTTTGGAATACTCCTGGATCAAAAGCTAACATGGGAGGCACATATCGACAGTTTATGTGTAAAGGTTGGCAGTGCAAACTACGCAATTGATCTGCTGTACACTGTACAGAAGTTATAAAACTCATGTATCATGGACTGGTACAATCAACGCTAGAGTATGGATTGATCTTCTGCACATACTGACCCCATTTTTAAGGTTCAGAAAAGAGTTATTCGCTGTATGGACACGTCTCTTCCACTGGACTCTTGTAAACCACTAATTAAAAAATTTTGCGTCTTACCATTGCCGTACCTCTATATATTACAGCTAGTCTTATTCGTCTATGATAATAAACACCTATATCAAAAAAACTCTGATATACATAATTACGCTACTCGGGGTGAAGATATGCCTCTATATATTACAGCTACTGTTATTCATCTATGATAATAAACACCTATATCAAAAAAATTCTGATATACATAATTACGCTACTCGGGGTGAAGATATTTTATACCACCCCTACTTTTGCTTGAATGTAAGTCAGAATTCCCCAAAATACTTGGTTAATAAATGCTTCAACAAAATAACAACTTTTATAGGGATCAATAAAAGTAGAACTTCTACAGTATGGATGAATTTTTTTATTTCAGTCCTTAGATAAATGACATAGTTTTTTTATGCATGTAATTTTTTTTTTAATTTATCCAAGATCAAACATTTGTGTTTAGCTTTTATCGTTTTACTTTTTTGACTAGTCTAATAAGTTTTCTCATGTATTTGATTTTGTAATTATGTATGTGTGAAAATTTTAGTGATGAATAAAACTATTTATATTTCTAACTGTTATCTTAAACCAGATAACATGAATTTTTTTAAGTCTCAGTGTTTTTTTGGCATCAAAAAAGGTCACTTCCAAATTTATATCTAAATCATGATAACTTGAATTTTGGAAACAGAAAATGGATGGGGTATGTTGTAGTAAAAACTTCGGTTTGGTTAAGTGCCGAAATATAGGAACTATTTGTTTTGCAAGTCTGATTGGGGTTTTTGCCTCTGGAGTATTTTGAGCCTGAGAGAGCTATCATGCTCTATTCCCACCCTTGAATCTGGAAACAGCTCACACAAGAATAAAAAGTTACTAATACAGTTTTCAATTAGATTTTCACTATAAAAGGTTTCACAAAAAACTGTGGCATGAATGCAGCAGGAGTAGATCCTGTATTACTAAAGTTTTATATAGATTTTCATCAAGTGTCAGCCAGTTCTATTCAACAATAAAACTAACTCGAAAGCAACTTTACTTTGCCTAAACCGTTGCAATAAGAGAAATTCTTATTCAAGATTACAAATTTTTCATTTGAGTGAAGTAAATATTATGGAGAGTTTTCTGATTTGTTAAAGAAAATGGTGTTTCTTCTGAAAAAAAAGAACAGTGATACACAGAAAACTATGCATGTCCTAGATTTTGTCTAAGCTTTTATTAAAAATTAGTGTGTTCAAAATTCATATGTTATTTTAAATGTTTTTTGTAAAAGGTATCATTACAATTTAATGTAGCATATTTTTTCAAGTGTTCTAGTGTCATATTATAAAAATAACTTGGCAATAAAATTCAGAGAACTTACAATAAAGTAATACTTCCACAGCTACAATTGTCTCAGAATTTTTTGTTGGATTTTCTTGACGACCGCAATTAAAAATTTGTCCTAGTACACCTGAACAACTGCTGGATTCATAAGTCAGTAAATCATTTTCTTCATTATTTTCATAACTATCTGTAGGCATATCAACTGCATTGTCAGTGTACCTGAAAGATAAAGATTATAAAGATACTTTTCAAATTCCAGAATTTTGTATGAAAATAATCAAAACAGAATATTACATGAAGCACAATCAATCCAAGAAACCAAACTAATATATACTATAATGAAAACTCTGGTACATTAAAATAATAATATTGACAAAAACGATAAGAAAAATGTTGAAAGCATGTTTTAAAATGATTCAATTATAGCTCACCATTATTGTAAACTGTGAATTGAATCCACATTCTATTTTCAGGTGATCAATACAATAATTTTATTTCAATTCAAAACAATTCAGTCAATATCAGTTCCATTTATGAAAAAATACTTTTCAACCATTTCAGAATAATATTTTTGAATATCCTGTATATAAGCTCTATTTAAGTTTGTTTTAGGTACTTCATAATAATATAGAAATAAGTTTAAAAGTAACTAATCTTACAGAATGCAATTGTTTATATATTTGGTAAATGAGATACATTTTCTTACGAAAGACAACTCTCAGAAGTCGAAACTTTTGCGAGCATAGGTCTTAACTTTCAACGTTACTCCTAGCTCTAGTGAGATGACATGCAATGAAAATCCAAAATCCTACAGTTGGATTCTAACCAATCTTCACTCAGAGGCTGATCGAATAAGTATACAAACCAGTCACGCTGACTAGCCGTCTACAGACTAATTGTGACATATAATTTCTAGGGTTGCATTCATAAATTTACTGACAGCTGCCATTGTTTATTTGCTGAATGGTTTTTGAACAGTTACTCCGAGTATTAGATGGCAATGTGTTTCTAATCACATGCCCATGTTCTACACCATCAACAGTAGAAATTTTACAATGCAACGCAGTGGATTTGTCACCTTTTCTATCTATGAAACCTTACAATGTTTTCGCAAATTTGAGCCTAAACATAACATTTTTCTAGGGGATATCCTCTATACGAGTGTAATTTGACATGCACTAGAGTTTTCGTGTAGAACATAAATACAAAAATAAAAGCATATGGATCAACGTACACTTACATATCACTATCATCAGAGTCTGACGACACCTGTACAGGACGGTACAATCTTACTTGTTCATCAGAATATCTGGTGAAAAATCAACAAAATGTTTTCACAAGGACAGAATGGATCAGATCATTTAAGTCTGATATCAGAAGAATTAATATGCACTCACCTTAATCGCAGAACACATGCTGCTACAATTGTGTATGCCAACAAGGTTCCAATAGACATCATATTTACAAGCTGTTTGAGGTCAAATATAGCTGCCATCAAACCTAAAATATATTTTAATATTAAATTTTCTATATTACATATTAACTAATAACCAAACCAAGGGAATAACTGATGATATGTTTCTATAGTGAATTCTCTGAGGAGAAAAACCAACTGTTTTGTACAAAACCTAAAATCCACACTGAAATCCCAATCAAATCCGTTAGAACACTTAAAACATGTAAATATTCCTGTAAATTTTCACCAATATGATACCGATATACATGAACTAAAAGAAATATTATTATAAGATATAAAAAGCAAAAACTAAGCCGATCTGGAATTTCTGTAAATATTTTCAATAGTGCTTCTGATTCCGTTCTGTAACAGAATACAGGTTGAATATGAAAGGCAAACTATCAGAAAGTAGAGACATATTTTATGGTGTCCCTCAAGGTTATATACTAGGCCTTATCCTTTTTCTCTTATGTATAAACAGCTGCTATTCTAGTTCAAGGAAGGCTCACTATTTTCGCAGATGATATCACTATTCCTTGGTATAACAAAAAAAAATCTCAAGTATGCTAGAAACTATCGTTAGGATATGAAACTAATTGACCGTGGTATAGAAAACAACACCTTTCAAATTCTTAGGTATATTCATAGATAATATATTGAAATTTGATCAGCACATAACATTAAACAAAAAATTAAGCATCAGGATATTATTTACTTAGAATTGTCACAGCAGAAGTGGTCTACCATGATTTAATTAAAGCTCATTTGAGATACAATATAGCTTTTTCGGGCAGCAAACATCTTTTGCATTCAGTGTTTATTTTCAAAAGGGAGTTGTATGTTATATATGCAAAGCAGGACCACGGGAATCATGTAGGCAACTTTACATGAGAGAAGGAATTATAATGATCACATGTATTTTATTTCTTGAATCTGTGTGCCACATTCATAAGGGACACAATTCAGAAGGATACCGTGGCTTTTCAAACTACAATATACATCAAAGAACAAATGAACATTTACTTATTCCTGCCCCTGAGATACACTCTTACTGACAAAGCTTATATATACACACATAGTTATACAGGAAATAGTGGTCTCACTGTATAATATGGTGCAATAGAAAAATGAACTTGAACTTAATTTTTTATTACCTGTTAAAAGTCCTTCCAGTAAAGTCCCAATTACTGGGGTATGAAACCTAGGACTGACTCTTCCAAGGAATTTAAATACCAAACTATCATTGGCCATAGCGTATATTATCCGGGGCAAAGGAAACATTGCTCCAAATAAGCTGGAATAAAATAAAAAGTAAATACAAATATAATTGTGCAAAAAAGTATTTACAATTTGTCCTTCTGTTTATATTTCAGAAAAATCATATATATTTATGAAAAAAGTTGCAGAAATTTTAATGACATAAACTATAGTTTTACTTTGTGCAACTCAAATTAGTCTGTCCATTACTTTAGCTAGAGCACATATTTGCCTGTGAAAAAATTAAGTTATACCATACTTCTTATAACACTGTCCTTTTCATGTTGTGCAACTCAAATTTTTTATTCCTAAAAATGGAATGCATATGAGCTATTTGTTTATGATATAAAAATAATCCTTACAACATGATCAGGCATTCAAAATATTTTTCAAAGTCTCAATTTTAGAAAATGGCAAAAATGATAGAAATTCAAACAATCACGTGTGCCAAAAATGTGTCCGAATTTAATGACTTCAAAAGTATCTCATAAGTCGGTGTCGTTGGTGTACTGCCAAGTATGGACTTTTTCCACCTGTTCATTTATCCCAATGTTACAGAAAATACTGCATCCTCATGGGCAATCTTTTATGTGACACCCACTACAACAATCTTGTTTCCTATAACACTAGTTAGATGTATGTCATATTCTTCTGGACATAATTTGGGTTGTCCATTAAGTAAGGATTCATATACATTCAAACTTGAAGAAGGTTTCTTGGCAAAAACTTTTATGTTTTGCAATCATCATTAGCTTGGCAACACTGGTACAGATTGTCTTTTATTTGTACTGTTGTGTTGGATAGTGTTATTATGTTTGATTTTTACTTGTGTTTTTTTTAAGTTATTAGATAATGAATAATATTCAAGTGGTGTAATTTTGCTGTTTATGAGAAGATATTTGTTAGAGAAATAATGGTTTACAAATATTATATAAAATTATATTGTAAAAGTATCAGATGCCATAGTGTCTACACCAAAAAATCTGTTCATGAAAGTGTTGAATAATGTAAACAAATTTAAAAACGCAATCAAAAAATTTGGTAAGTTTTGTATTTTGACATGGTTCCAAAATATAGTATTTCTGTAAAGTAAAAACAATAATTTTTTCAGCAATTACAGAGAATATTAATTGAAGTATTAGCTCACTACTTTTTCTACTGAATATAATGAAGTATTAATTTCTTCATTCATTAATTGATGAGTTTTATCCAATAACAATCCAACCTTATACACTAAAACACTTCCAAACAAGTGCTATTGCAGCATATCAAAAAATATAATAAATTTTAATGTATGTGTTTGAGTGCATCTGTATCTGTACTTATTAAAGTTGTTTTGTGACATCTATAATATTTCATTATTTTGATTCCTGCTTCTCATTTTTGATCATTCAACTTTTATAAATCTTTAATGTTTTCATATTGACTTTTTAAAGTAACTTTATATTACTTTTTATTTATTAATTATTACAATTTATACTTTGTACTTACATTATGTATTTTCAATGAACGTTTGTATATTAGGGTAACCTAAATAAATAAAAATACTGCACAATAGTAAAAATGGTATAAATATACAGCCTTATGACGTCAACCAATGAAACAGCATTTTGACAAGACGATGAATTCAAACTTTAAGAATTTTGCAGTACAAAAATTTCTGTTTGAAAAAAACAAGTGAACATGTAATGATGAATAAAATTGTTTTATTGGCATTTGAACAAAAATATGAAGACATGCTATTACTCTTTTATTGTGATGAAGACTGATATGACCAACAACACTATTTTTATGGATAACTTTAAGATTTACCTTGCACATAATCCAAAAATTCCTCCTATTGAAACAATCCATTTAGCCCATTCCCAGCCAATGTGTTCAAAAGCAAATGGTATAGGAGCATTAGCATTCTGAAAAATTAATGTTTTTCATATCTAAATATGTATGTAAGTGAAAAACATAAATTGAGAAAACTAGACTGTTTCTACTTTTTAAGAATAATTAAAAATAATGTTATATGCAGCTAATACAAAAAAAAATAAACATAGTCATCAGTTTTCAACACATTATTGAAAATCTTTTAGTCACTAAAATTTAAAATATTTACCTGAAGATAATATGGCACCATAAGAGTAACAATTGCGGATGTGCCAAAATATGACAAAAAAACTATGAATAACGATAGGATAATTGAGATGGGTATAGCCTTTTTCGGATTTTTTACTTCTTCTCCTGTAGTAGCAATGCAGTCAAATCCAACAAAACCATAAAAACAGGTCGCTGCTCCCTTTATCATCCCCTCCACACCAAAGGGGAAAAAACCTCCCTTGCCAATTATTGTTGAATTTGTGGTGCTGTTGGGTTGTATACTCCAGTTTGCGATGTCAGCTGCAATTGTTGAAGTTTTATTGTTTTTATTTTTTAATGAACACTGATGCTTCAACAAATTTCAACTTATTGCCAATCAAATGCAATAAAATAATTTTATCAATTGAAATATATATTTGAATATCGAACAACTCATCAAAATAAATATAGTTTAAAAAAATAAAAAACACGCTTTTAAAGAACATCGAACTAAAAAGTTGGAAATATTTTTTTTAAATAAGCTTAAAACAATAACGAACGAAAAATACTAGTATTATTGTGAAAAAAGCGACAGGCGCTTGATATACAAAAAATATGGTACAAAGCGCCCACGCTTTTTTTCACAATAATACTAGTATTTTTCGTTCGTTATTGTTTTGAGCTTATTTACAAAAAAATACAATTTTTTAGTTCGATGTTCTTTAAAAACGTGTTTTTTTAATTTTTTAAACTATATTTTTCATTTTTTAGTTTCGTGTAC
>WOGO01002959.1:0-14996 GCA_015342085.1 Leptinotarsa defecta | reverse complement strand
GTTCAGTTTTAGTTGATTTCTATCACACCAAGAAATCATGTCATCCATGACTGAATTAATGTTGTTTTCTAGCTCCTCCGCAGTATTTCCGGAAACTGTTATGGTAGTGTCATCTGTGAATAGAATAATGAAACCTTGTTTTATATACTTCGGAAGATCATTTATATAGATAGAGAAAAGCAGTGGGCCTAAAATGGACTCCTGTGGTACCCCAAGGATAATATCTTGAATATCAGATACTGCATTATTCACAGTCACTACCATTTTCCTATCTTCTATAAAATATTTTATCCATTCCAGAAGGAACCCTCTAATGTTTTATCACTTACTATTTCTTTTTATGTATTCCAATTGAAGTCATGAAAGCCCTATAATAGAGAATGATTTCTGTTCAGAGTTCATGAATTGAGAAAAAAACATACATACAAAAATCTGTTTAGCCTTACTCATTTTTTAATATTCAATCTAAGGTCAAGTTGAATTACAAAAACGTCGAATACAAATATATTTGTTTTGATGAATCAGCAGGTTTCAAGCAGTAATTATTGAATAAAAATAAACTAATTTGACCTCCAACAGTATCAATTATATTTGTACTTCTTTGGTCTGTGTTTTGTCATTTACATCAATGGAATATTCGAAAGAAGGCTCAGTGGTGGGTTATGAGTTGTGAGAAATAATGTGAAAGTTATGTGTCTGTTCAACAAATGAAATTATTGTCACCAAATTTTGAGTTAACGGGATATCTAAAGCTTCTGAACAATTTTCTTCTCATCACACCTTAGAAGGTAATTAATGTAAAAATAATATCTGAAGTACCTTCCGGTACCTTCAACTTTTTTTTTCACAGAGGTACTAGCCATACTTCAATTTTCCAAAATAAATTATTATCATATATCCCAATAATTAAAAATATTATACTTCAAGACAAATTCTACTTGGAAATAGCTCGTTTCAAATCTATAACGCTGAGAAATATAGTGTACACCCCTGTTCTCTGAATCCACTCTCTGGAAATTGTCCCTGCTAGTCATCATATTTGATTGAGACGTTTTTTCGAGATCATTCAAAGTAGATAACGCAGATTCTTCCAATTTCCCACTTAGATTTATCGTAAGTATTCATTCATTTGTAGCCTCTACATCAATTTGTTTTTCAGTTAGTGTTACTAGCCCAGTAATGTTCAACGTCATTAACTTCACTGAATGCACTATACACAATGACGGTTGTGCTCACTTCTTTGGTTCCGAAAAGTGGAAATCGATTGACATGTGATTTATTTTGGGATTTTCTCATTTGATTTCGTAGGATATATGTAGTAGATTTTCATCAAAACACATGATAAATTCTGGAAATTGCGTTGTCGTGAAATCACGTTGAAAATTGAGTCTTTTCAATATATTTGATGGCGATACATTTTGATAGTGAAGGTAACCGATTGCGGCTTTCACAATTTTTTTCTATCGGTTGAATAATTCCTATTTCATTAAATATTGACAACTTCATTTCATAATTTATGATAAATAAAAAAATTGAAAGGGGTATATTTTTAGGAGAGGTAAATTTATTGGGAAAGTGAGGATGACAGTGTTCCATGTTAGTGAAATTTCACCTCTTTCATTTACTATATTATCTAGGAATCCTGTGAATGATTCAATTCCATAACGAATGTCCTGAAAACCAAATAATTAAAAGTATTTTTTGTATAATTCAGTATTCATAGAAGTACTTGTTTAGAAAGTTTTTTTCTTTCATGTAACTCAATGTTTATATGCGAGTAGCTGGTTCGAGAGGACTTTTTCTTCCAGTTTGTGTCTGAAACTTACTCCTTTGAAATCGATTGCTTCCTTCCTCTCTTTGGAAGATTTCCACATTTTCTCTTATCAAGATGGAGAAGTAGAAAGCCAAAACCTTTCTATACTAAAAATTAAATTTTACCAGCCTTGCCTTGCCTTTCACAGACCAAGTTGATACCTGGTGATCTAAACTTATTTTCTGATGGAGCCAGATGTTTCGGTGAATCGATAGTTGTTTTGGTATGTGGAAAATATTTTTTGAAAACTTGTTATTCACCTCATTTCATTAAAGAGAAATTCAAAGTGAGTTTTCAGTTTTGATAATTCGTACTGACATAAAATGAATATATTGAAAACACTTTTCCAACACCAGAGACCGGTACATGACAACAAGTTTCTGGATAACTTCGAAAGCTTGGAAATCGAAATATGTGGAATGAGTTTTATGAATACCGATAGATGTCCTTTGTTTGGACTTACACGTAATAATTCTAAATAAAAAACAAATAAATATTAGAGAAAAAAATTAGCGAATAGTCACAAATAGAGGAAATAGATAATAGATTAGAGCTACTAAAAAACAGGTAGTTTTGCATACGAACAATAATATGTAGTAGTTAGGTTATACTAACCCGTACTTGTTAGGTTTTACTAACAGGTAGTACTTAAGCCACTAGCATATAAAAAAGGCGAAACGCACATCGAAAGACCGTAATTTTGTTCCGGTGTTGGAAAAGTGTTTTTAAAAATTATCCGTTGTTAATGAAGACTCTTGAGAAAAAAATAGAAATAAAAAAGTAGAATGGTAGATAGATCCCGAGTTACTAGCTCTATTCGATCCTAAAACTCGCGATGGTTTCTTGTGGCCCACACCTATTCAACTCAACCAATTGAATCTAACTTCTTGAGGAAGCTGATTACTTTTTTCGGTGAGTGGGTTTTCAGGTCAGCTGGCAAGAGGGGGACATTTAAAACCTGATCTGATCCGCGATGAGGCAGGTACAGAATACCAGGGCCTGACTTTCCTAGTGAAAAATAAACCCTTTCAAGGATAACAAACCTTAGTAAATATTCCTCAATCTAATTATGTCTTCACTAGATCTACCTTCGGCAACTACCGTCACCAAGAAGGTCTCCTGTGACTCAGTTCAGGGGGAGGCTTGGAGTCGCTCTCCTGACCCTCTCAGGTTGCCTATAGCAATCCAAGCTGAAGTATACAGGTCTGATAACGTAACTTATTGAGGGTTTCGGTTGTTCAAGGGCAAGTCTCCCACATTAATGCCCATAGCAACATTCTAATATAAATGTTTTGGTTGGTTTCCGGGTTTCGCCGTGATTACAATCTCTAAACGTTTCAACAACAATAGCGGCAGTCATCTTCAGTGGCGTGGTCAAAGTACTCTTCTTGTTGTATATATGTCAGCTATTCCTGACGATACATCAGATTTAGTTATGCAGGGCTTCTCCATCTCTGGATTGGTTGAAACATCGTTTTTGCATTAGCGTTCCCAGGATCTGTTCAGAGAAAGAATATTTTCTTTCCTGATGCAGATGAGATGAGTAGTCTCACTCATGTCACTCGAAAACTTGGTGAAAAGTTAATTTATGAGATATTCTGCCCTTAAGGAGTCGATAAACTGCTTCTGCATGAGTCTCCTATTTTTAACAAAGTTGGAATATGGAGGAGCTCCTGCTTTTACTCGAATGTAACAGGGATGGCAGTTGGGGTCGTTTGGTCAATTCCATTTTCCATCTAAATTCAGTTCAAAAGCTGAAGAAGCAATTTCTTCTGCAGAGTAAGGGGCGAATTATTTTGTTATACTACGAAAAGAGGACTTTCCGTTAGTAACAATGAATGGACTCTGAATCATATATCCTTCCGGTACAGATAAAGAAATCTCAGCATAAGGCGAGGAGGACTGTTTCCTTCAAGGGTGGCATGCGGTAGAAGAACAAAAAATATGAAATATATTTGGATTGACAGTGACTAGGTCTTTCCGATGATGATTAATTTCTCAGAAGTCCCAGATGTGAGTCAAAATATTCATTAGATATCCTAATCACCCTTTATAATCCATGCTTCCAATAGATATGCTTGGAAACTACCACCATAATTGTTTTCCTTCTTGATCTACAATCAAGGGGCATGAGAAACTTCATCAATGGAATTATATGTTACTATCAGCTTTTTCAGAAGCTAAACTAAATTATGATAGTTAAACGTAATAGAAATCACAACTTGGGCTTTGGTTCAAATCTTTCTATCAAAAGTATATGTAAACTTACTTCTACTTGAACTTTGAATTACTTTTTGTGAAGTTTTTGTTGATATAATTTTGAATTTTTATTTATTTTGTTTCATTATAACTCCAATATTTTCACAACATAGATGACATATATGACAATTCAAAACCGAAGGATATTGCCCTTCATCAGCCTCAATGTAAAATGACAAGTGACGCTAAACTTTAAAATTTCTTTTATCTACCAGTCAACATCGATGATTTTTTCAATTTGAAATTCATTTGGAATGTACAAATAACTACTTTTTATTGTACTGACAAAAAAATTACTTTGACCGATAACAAAAATCTGTATTGAATGAAAACTTGTGAAAGGCTTTTTGTTAGTATCAACACCCCGTTCACATTTAGATCAGTAATTAATAACCAGGAGAAGCTAAACAAATTCTGGTCACGATGAAATGGATCCATCAAACACCAACTTCCGCAATCTGTAAAAGACAAAAGATATCTTTAATTCCTGAAGCAATTCTAACAACGTCACTCCAGTCTGTCACTGCCATTGACTCTGCAATAATTGGAAACAACTTTTAAATTCGCTATATTTAATTTGAGTCTAATTCCTGATCTCGAAATGAAATCGGGAAAACAGGACGTCTCGTCTCGTTAATTTTAATAAGATTTCAATTCTTTCAGTAATAGAATTTATTTCGTTTTTGGTCGATGTTTGGCATTTGACTGAATGGAAACTAGAATATAACGAACACTGCAGTGAATTGCTTTTCAAGAAAGAAACCATGAGTTTTTTCTTGAACCTTCAAACCGTGCGGCGAAATTGTTATACATATAGTTCCACAAACTGAGAAAATAAGTTGAACTGGAAAAATGTATGTCATTTGATATATAAACTGATTAATGTAGCCGTTCGAAGAACTCGAAACCAAATTTGGGTACCATTGTATTCCTTAACTCAAAGATATCAGCATTTTCAGAGGTCATGATTTCCGAAAAAAAAAAAATTGAAATTCATTCATATTTCGAAAACGGTAACAGATAGGTAAAAGGATATATCAAAAAAAGTTGTCGAGTAATTGTTGTAAATTCCAAAAATAATATTATATACAGAGTGTTCCATTTCAAAAATAAAAGTTGCTACCACTTTCTAATGGAAGTGGAAACTCTGCATCGTCAAAAATATTTTAGTTAGGTGAAGAATGTCCGAATATGCCCTCCATTGTATTTTGGAAGTAATTCAGTGTCTGGTTTACCAGAAACGTCTGATACACATTCACCGTCAATCAACCTGTATAACCTGGGTAGAATTGTCATAAAGCAGTGATAAATTCTGTGAGAAAGTTTCGGGAATGAATAACAACTAAATATAGAGGAGAGTATGGTATTATGGAATGGCCGCTAGATATAGAATACTCAGGTTTTAGTTCTGTTTAGTGCTGTTATCTCTCGGAAATATCATGAACTACTTCAAAAGAATCCCATGATGGTCTTCTGAGAGAGTTGATCGCTTGTTGCTGTTTAACTGCTCGCCATAGAACGAATTTTGTTTTGTGTTTGATAAGAATTTTCATAGGTTAACCTTCAAATATTTGTACTAACTTAAGCTTTAAGACTAAGCACAATGTACACCTAAAGAGTTGTAGTTTATTGTTTTGGGTTTTCAGGCTATCTGCCCAAGATGGCGTGTCAGGTAATATTGAATACCTAGTGTTCCACGACACCTATGTTCTGAACAAGATTCATGAAAAAAAATAAGATTAACGTGAGACTAAATTAAAGGTGCCCCGCCAGGAACCATAGCTTCTTGTCACCCAAGTGGTTAGATACAAACAAACATTTCCACCAAATGATTCAAACATTTCATTGTTGTTACAAAATCCTCAGCTGATTCACCTTAATGGACATGCTACCTACAAAAATAACATACCTGTAGAAAATTATAATATGATCATATTTCTGCCTCCCCACCCTTCACATAGAATCCAACCCTTGGACAAAACCTTCATGGGTATACTAAAATATCATCATAGCGAGGAAGTAAGATTGTTTTTACGGCACAGTTCAAGGCCTTTGAGGGTTTTTGGTATGATGGAGTCATTTGGCAAGACTCACCTTAAAGTACAACGTGGGGATATTGCAGTTAATGTTTTCAAAGCGACTGGCATCCATCCTGTCGATGGAAATGTTTTAGCAGTGAGATTTTACTGCTTCAACACTCACAGTTCCAGGGCTTTAAACAAGACCTATTGAACCAACTACCTTCATTTCAAGTCAATCAACTCTATATGACTCACTCCAACCGTGTTCATCCAAAACTCCTGATGTAATTGTTCCTCTCGAACCAAAGTTGACCAATCTTGTCTTTCCTATAAAGGTTTCACCCCCACCTCCAAAAAATACAGAAATCAAGTAGAGGCAGGAAAGCTGGTTCCTCCTCCATAATATCATGCTGTCCATATAAAAACAAAAACAGACCAGATTGGAAGAAACGAATAAGGAATTTGAAGTTCTGGAAGTCAAAAAAGTAAACCTCAACCTTTCTTCTAAACCCAGGTCTTAGGCGACTAATCCAACTAGTGATGACTCCAGCAACGATGATTCTTTCCATTCTGATGTGTCATCTTTAATGGCATGTACCAGAAAATGCATCGAACAACAAAGACACAAAGTGAATTCTACGTGACAGAAGATTATACAATGATTCCAAAGGGGAAATTTGAATTCAGTGTTTGAGCTGCTCGTTGTGGGTTCATCTTGACTGTACAGGGACATGAAAGGCAGATTAGTGTGCGATTTCTGTCTATTTCCATGAGGTACCTAGACTCATCATATTGAAGTTTCTGTTTTTGATATAAGAAATAAATAGGTTTCCTTTACTTTCAATTGCTTTTTTACTAATTGAACCTAGTATTTCACATTACCCGACCATTTCATATTACCCTTCGTTTGTTATATTCCAATTATTTTTATTTTTATAAGCAAGAAAATCAATGAGAGCCTTTGAAAGTTGTTAAAGTTTATTATAGTATGTGTTCATATCGATTTTGGGAGTTTTCAGTAAGAAACAGTAAATTACATTAAAAAAATGTAAATGGTTTTACATAATACCCTATTGAATTGTGTGCAGAGAGATTGGAAGAATCCAATCCCATACCCAAGTCAATAAAAATATTCTCGGACAGTCAAGTGGCGTTGGAAGCTCTTGGTTCCTACCGAGCAACGTCTAAATTGGTAGCAAATTGCCAAAAACGACTCTCCTCGATAGGAAGACTTAACAGTTTGTCTCTGGTCTGGATTCCTAGCCATACTGGCCTGGAAAGCAATGAGGCTACTAACACCCTTACAAAGGAGGGTGCTGCAATCAGCTTCATCGGATGAGAACCTGTCATTGGCTTCGCTTTAGGCTTTGCCAAACAAAGATTGAACACCTGGATGGCAAGAAGATTTATGGACTTCTGACGAAATCTTCCATGTTTGGCTCACTTCAAGGCGTTTATTCACCCTTCGTAGTTTGATACCAAACAGTTGTTGGACTACAGTAGAGATGAACTACGATGTCTAACAGGCCTTCTTACAGGTCACTGTCATTTGAATCATCATATGAAGAGACTCGGTCTGTCGGAAGACAGTGTGTGTCGCATCTGTTTGGAAAATGATGAAACAGCAGAGCACGTACTTTGTGCCTCCCTCGCTGGGGACCGAATCAGGTTTTTAGAGTTCGGCAGAGCCTGAAAGACCACTCACCAATAATTCATTCATGATTAGGTCAAAAATAATGATGGATCACAAAATATTAATGTCAGAAAGTTTATGTCCAAAAAAAATTATTTGAAGAATATTTTGTAGATAGGTTCTTATTCAAAAGGGGCAATAGTTTGGTGAAGATATGTTGACGACAAATTTCAAGTTGGCAATATGGCAGAGATGGGTAAAACAAATTTTTGATTTCATAAATAACAAATATTACTGGAGTTTTTTCCCAACACCAAATCGTTATTTTCAACACCCCAATCACCAAGTGATCATCTTCAAGAGGAAGATTAAACTTAATCTTCATTACTACACCAAAGGTCCCAAACAGTGCATCATAAGTCATAAATAACAAATAAAACACGATATATAGGTTTTCAGAGAGAAATATTGCCTGACTATAAACTATTACTCATATTAGGCTACTTTTTTCATTGGTTCATAGAATGTTGGGATACTCTACAAAATTACAGAAATAGAATTGAAAAATATGTACAAACACAGAAAAGTACACAAAAGGCATTTAAAAGAAAACATCGTTACCAAGTAAACGGTAACAGAATATCTTTATTATTAGCTGGTGGGCTATGCTTGAAGACTGGCAGTAAACAAATCTAAAGAAATGAATTTTAAACGTTCAAGCCAGTCTCGGATATACCTACACAGTAGAGGGAATGGACGACCCCTATCAAAAAACAACTACTCTGCTCGCTAATACCACGAACGGCGTTGGATTATATCCGACAGGTGTCAGTGCAGGAATATTCACAGAAAATTTCCTGCATATGCAATTGGCAATACAACTGAAAGAGTCAACCTTAAATTCTGGAACGGGCACACTTGCAGACCGGTTTCGGGCTTCATAACCACTCTTCAGTGCAAGATAATGACCATCATTGACCTGAAGTCAATAATATTTCATAATTGAAAATCGAAATTCTCTCAGAGTATTTCATTCCTCGTCTTAAGTTGGAACGAACAACAAAAATGTCACTCCATCTAGTGGACGAGGTACTAACCGACTGCATATTCGAAATTTGCCCGATTCCTCTGAATAAGGAAGAAAAACTTTCTTATTAGTCAATGGGCTATGCTTGAAGAGTGACAGTAAACAAATCTAAAGAAATAGACTTCAATGGACGTTCAAGCCAGTCTCGGAATTTCATTCCTCGTCTCAGTTGGAGCGAACAACAAACGGAATAACAGAATAGTTGAATAAAAAAAAAATTTACCCAATTAATTTTTATGAAATATAAAATTTTTAAAAGGAACTGATCACTATTCAAAAAATTCACAGATATTTCACTCTCAAGCAAAACTTAGATGAATCGTAAGGTAATCGTCGCTTATCAAAACTGTCTTGTTTCTGAAGCCAATATCTAATTTCTCAGTACGAGCAGCCGCTTAGCATTCATTTCCAATGATATCCAAAAAAATTATGGAATTATTTTGTTATTCATACGATTATTCATGGGAGTCTGGCAAATCAATTTTTTGATAATCTATAGTGTATAGTCTATACTATGTCAATCCGACCAGCTAAATAAAGACTAACATACCGGGTCTGATTAATTCACTAGTTGATGCAATATAAAACCTCCCACATGAAAATAATTATTAGATCTTTTATGATATACCACGCCGCCCATGCTATGCAAAGAAACTGCCGACGTTCGGTAACTATTTAGTTTTCATGCCATTAGAATTGACTTGGTCTATACTTCATATCTAGGTGCATACAGAATGTGGTATTCCATACTCCTTCATGTTTCCAAATTATTTTATTTATCATGATATTGCAATCAAGTTCAGAATAAACCATCTGTAATATTATCCTGGACTCACATATTACGCAAGTGGCTCCTATAACATTATATAACACCACTTTGTTAACACTAGAATTAAAACCAAAATTGAAGTTCGAGCATTTTCCGTAAGATTCGGAATATATGAATGAAACATTTGGAAGCGTGATATCGAATTCAATTTTCTCCAGCCGAGACATAAAAAGCACTTGAGTATGAATATTCATGTCGAATACCCATGCCATTGTTCAACTACGAAAATAAAATTAATTATCTATACGAACCCGAATATAAATTATTGCCTATACTAAACGTATTCACAAATAAGCCCACCACTTCTAAAGTAAAATAAATATGCAAATCCTTCGACCTAACCTTTTCAGTGATATCAGCCTTCTCATATGCAGATATATTCGATCGAAGGTGGCTGGGAAAGACAAAAAACTGGACCTATTCAAAACCGGAGACACCTGGGTTCGACTGCATTGTCACTTGTTTTTCGGTTTTCGATGCCAGACATACCGTCTCAGTTATTTGCGAGTATTGAATGTAAAGGGGGAAAGAGACAGAACCTAAGTATTAGGAAGATATGGACTGTTTTGGTTGCTTTTGATTTGTATAAAACTTATTAACGAAAACAGATTTCAAACAGATTTTTATTTGAAAGGGTTCACTGTTCAGTTGACATACGTTATAGCGTGAAAAATGGTTCATGATAATTTTTTCAGGTGAAATATGTATAAGGACATTATTGAATCAATGAGGCTTTTCACCTTCTAGTTTGAAAAAAAAACGTGTGCGCCTCGGGACGCCCAGCAGATGTGATAACTTAAACTAATTCAAGTTGAACTATTCAATATCGATACTGTTTAACCTGAGGAAAACTCAGATTGACATGTTGGGATTGGAAAGCATTTTATCCCTAATTCTATGATTGTGAAGTTCTTTGCTTTCATTTATTCTGCAACAGTTTGCAGCTGTTGCGAACATTAACAAACCTAGTAAGCTTTTCGACACTGGGATTTCTGCACCACTGCTGGTAGGCGAAATTTTTGGAGACAATAGCTTGCTCGCAATCTTTGTTAAACCAAGGTTTGCCGTTAGAAGTTCGTTTCATTGAGAAAGAGAATATATACATCAATGGATGGTAGAATAACTTTCGTGACTTCAAAAGCACAAGCTGATGGAACTTCAGAGCTGTAAAAAAATCTGTCCAGGGAATTTTGAAAATGGTCTTGAAGATCCCCCCACTCAGCAGATCTGTAATGCCAAACTTTGCGCTGCTCAGATTGTTCTTCAATATTTATCTTCGATTCATTAAACACTGCAATGAGTTCGTGGTCTAAAGATCTCAATGGAATTTATGGATTGGTTGTTAGATATAGATCCATAAGACTAGCATATTCTCCCTCACGGTCAGGAATCTTGTTTGGCTCATTTATTATCTGAGTAAGTCCGCTAATTATTGCAAAAGTCACAACTTTGTGAGGAGGAATTCAGAGTTTTCATAGACCTTCTTTGGGTATTTTCACCTTCCACAATCTGAAACGGATAAGATATCGTTTTCGATGACAGCTCGATGACAACTCGCACCTCCGCCCTGACTTCGTACATATAACATCTTCGTATACCAACCAATTTTCACAAAACAACAATGACTTATACACTTGAACCTTACTATTGAATCACTTCATGCATTGGTGAAAGTCGTATAAAAATCCGGTTGGTGTTTTTTATGTTTCGCAACGCACAGATAAACAGACAGACGCGGCTGGGAGATTTTGTTTCATAATATGCAGTTACTTACTTCAGTTACTATTGCTGATTCATAATTTAACAGACTGCAGGAATAAGAAATGTATCTGAATTCTTTTGAATACCCCCATTCTTAAATTTCTTTGCCGTTAGCAGAGGACTAGGAAAGCCCATTCCTAGTCCTCTGCTCAATCCGAAATCGCTGAAATATTTCAACGATATGAAACGGTACGAACTCGAACATTTCATAATATTCAAATGGAAAGGAATAAGAAAAGTAAAGATAACAAACCAAAGAATTATTTAGTATTTCCGCAGCATAACCCCCAAAGGATTGCAGTATATCTCAAAAGCAGATATTCATATTTTGCATATATTAATATATTTTGCTCTTCCAACTTATAGATTACAGAAACCGTAGATTATTCCGCTTTCATACTAAGAGTATTTGCTCGGAACTTCGCTAGCGAGCAAAAGAGAGATCCGGGGTGATTTTCTATCGGTGCACAGTACCAAGTGTCATACTTTAGATTAGGCCAGGGGTAAATTCATCTCAGCTATGTAATTACCTTTGAAGGATTATAAATTGTTGATTGCATGATAATGAACTATTAAAATGGTCATTTTTCCAATTTGGTATTGTAGATGAACTTTACTTATCTTCCAAAATATTCCAGTTATTACAAATTTATTTCTTCGGATTATGAGAGAAAAATTTCAGGAAAGGTCGATCAAAGCTCCTATAAAAAAATTTATTTTTTCCATGTTTATGGGCTTCAAAAATGTATTTATTGACTGTTTAATTGGTCAATAACTCAATAACTGATGGCAGTTTGAAAATCCAACTAGAATGTTATTACATCATTTCATCCCTGAAAATTTTTTCATTTTCATTGTTTTCTGTTGAACCAACTTTCGAATTTACCTATTGGAAAAAATCAAGAATCCAATATATATCTTGCTGACAACAGCCCACTTGTCTATTTCATTTGGATTCCAGGACATTGCCTGCAGATGCACATCTTCACCGGCAGCAGGAGATTGCATATATTAATGAGGATCTAGAGGTGATCTCGAATTGAGGTAAAACTAACCAGGTTCCAATCAATACCACGAAAACTGTGTTTTCTCTAAGAAGATAAATGTCTCCGAATCGGATATAATAATATCAGGACAGATAATTCCGCTTTCTGCTTCGATAAGTATTGGCACAATCATGGAATTGCAGAGGCTGTTTCTCAAAAGCTTGGAACATTGTTCCGAACCAGAAAACTGTTCACACCTCAGCAACTTTTGATGCTTTATATAGCTCAGATCAGACCTTCTTTGGTGTATTGTTCTCATGCATGGAGATCCGCCCCTAAGCTTAACCTGAAGCTGCTGGATACCATTCAGAAAAGAGTCATCTGTCTCATTGGAGACGCGAATATTACTTGCAACCTTGATGGTCTGGAACATCGACGGAAGGTTGGAGATTTGTCTCTCTTCCATAGATACTTTCACGAAAAGTGTTCAAGTGACTTGGTTTATTTGAATGCACCGAGAGCGGTACATATCAGAAATAAGCGACGGACCGTGGCTGCTCATCATTTCGAGGTTCAACTCAGTACATCTCTAACTTTACTGTTTAGGAACTTATTCTTTTGGAGAACTGCGTTTATGTGGAATACTTCCTTAGAACCTTTTTCCAAATGGAGTTTATCTCCAGCGATTCAAATCCAACGTAAATTGCTATTTTCGTACAGGCACCGATCGATGATTTTCTTGTAGTGCTTGTGTATTTTTTGAACTCAGCTATCTCTCAGTTATGATCACATAAAATACTTTTCTGGTATAAGCAATGAATTTGCCAGTTTTTTTTGCCGTTCTTCAACGAGCTTGAAGTGAGCTTTATCGGCATCAACGAAGTGTGAACTCATGTCGGGTACTTTGATAAGCTGCTATGAGCTTTGCTGCATTCATTGTTCTCAAAGTAGCAAAGCTAGTTGCATCTTGATAATTCTTGATTTTCAATTAAGATCAAGAATAAGAATAGGTGGGGCATGTAAGTCGCTCTTTATTACATCCAAAATTTTGCGAAGATTCACTGAGCTCCGACTCTCAAATTGAGTTCAGTTGATCTGTTACAACCTTTGTTCATATATGAACTCTGAAGGTCACGTTTACAAAAATCTTATTTAGAATTAACAGAAGCTGATCTGGAAGAGTAACAATTGATAAGTGAGAAGATATATCTTGCTGAAACAATCCAGTAGCTTTGTCAAGTGATTTGAAATCACTTGACACTTGACAAAGCTATTATGATAGCGAAATATGTTGTGATATATTTTTCAAATGAAGTTTGTGGAGATCAAATCGTGAGGTGTAGTTTTTGAAATGACATTTTCTGTGTCTTGAATTCTCAAGGCTTCAAGTTCATATTGCAACTCTTGATCTTTTCTTTGAATTTCGTTCATTTTTTTCTAGTTCTCGTTTTCAATTCACTTCTCGTGTTAATTCTGAAACTTTTATGGATACTTATTTTGGAGTAGCCAGCGGTCTTTGGAAGGTCTTCACGAAAAGCATATTTCCTTCTTCGTCTGGACTTCATTGAAAAGTTTGATGAGTGGAATTCGAAACCTCTGATTAGCAAAACGCACTTTGAGAGACATCATTTTCGTTCTGGTGGGAAAGAAGTGTTTCCTCTTTCGTATATTTTGACAGTGCTCCTTCGGTCACACTTCTTTCATTTTCTCCTTGCCTTTTCTTTAGTTCATCTTTTGAGACCTTACTCCCCTTGAAATTTTCATAGATTTAGCTCGTGATCCACTCTGAGATAGGTTTTCATCTGTTATTTCATATATATGTAAATTTCTTTAGCATCCTTTTGAACTGGTTGTTCCTCCTATAAAGATCCCAGCTTCGAATAACTCGATGTTATATTGATGGGACTGGACATGTTCTGTTTGCTGAATTGTTGGCTTATACTAACTTCGTGTTCTCCTTTTGTTCGCCAATACCAACTTTCAATTTTTTTTCAATAACATAAGATTGCCAAATGCTAACTTCATAAAGTATTCGGTTCATGGAGTGGTTCGCAAAATTTGGTGATTTGGTTTCCGAAAGGCTGGAATAGACGATATGCCCTCATTTGCAGATCCAATTCTCTTTATCCTCTTCGACAGTTAGGAATACATAGCAATGACTGTAACAGCTTTTCTGTTTTGTGTGGCTCTTGGGGCTTTCTGCTTGAATAATCTATTCTAAAGAAGATCTTTTTTTTGGCCCAGTCATCACACAGTAGTGAATTCATTTTTTGCAAAACGAAAGGGAATCTCGATATAAAACTGGACTACTACGATAAAAATATTGAAGAAGACTACAAAAAGATAAAAATTCCATAAGGAAGAAAAACATCATTAGAACTTGCTTCAGATCGGAACAGACCACCATAACAGTTTCACGGAAAGTGAACTACCATACGCTGACAATTCTAAGAATTACGTTAATCGGCTACTATGTAAATGAGAAAAGTCCTACACTGGTGAAACCAAAAGTTCATGAAAAATTTGTATTGACGAGTAGATTCAGCGAAGAAAAATAAGCAAATCAGTAATATCAGGATATGTTCGAACCCACCAATATAACTGGCA
>WOGO01002958.1:0-14996 GCA_015342085.1 Leptinotarsa defecta | reverse complement strand
CGCTTTTTTTTGCAAGATAAATATCCTATTTGCGTTACTGCTATTCCCCCACAGAATTGTCCCGTAAGATATATGAGAATGAAAAAAAGCGTAGTACGCCGACAGTATCGCCTGTTGAGAAATCAAATTTTTTAATTTCCGAAGAAGAAAGGTGTATTTGGACAGTTTAGTGCTAAGTTGTTCAGTGTGCTCCAACCAGTTCAACGTATCTTCGAGATGTATACCTAGAAGTTTAGAGCTGAAAAGAGGCAAAAACTGATATTTGGAAAAAATTAACAGCATCGATGTATAGACTACAAAATTTACTATCGATCAGTATATACCATAACACAGTAGATTAAATATTTATTGCGATATGGAGCTACAAGAACATGTCATTAAAACGTACGGTTTGTCAGGTGATTTTCATGAGTTAAAACATGAAATTTGTTTTAAAATAATACAAAAACAACAAAACAACAAATGACACTTCCTACATAAACTCGCTAATAAGAAGTCTCATCATATTTCGAACAAAAATAAACGACATATTTTTAACGACATAATAAAAATGCCTTTGAAACGGGATAGAGTTGCATATAGTTAGGACGAAATTTAAGGTGAACAAATATTTTCTTTGTGAAGTTCAAGTCAAACACAAGTAGAGCGGGAGGCGCATCATCCTTTTTAGAAGAACTTCTGTACTCGAAGTTTGTTTACTTTTCATTTGCATTGACAGAACCGTACTCAATTATGCGTTGCATCTACATATAATTTGGTGGAGTTAGGCGGAATATAGGTATATTTCTTCTTCCATTCATTTGGGAAATATGATCTCACGGGAATCTGTTTCACTAGACTTTTATATTTTATTTCTCCATATTGACAAATCGAAAACATATGGAAATTGAGTTGGAAGAACTCATACTACAATATTGACAATCTGTTTCAGTAACGTAAATTACTGAAATTGAAAGGGGTATACTTTTAAAAGAGAATAATTTTTGAGAAAGACAGGTTTCAACTTTTTACTTCTCCATCTTCATTATGGATTCAATTGCTGTCTTTTTCTCTTTGAAATATTCCCATATTTTTTTGTATAAATATGGAGATGAAGAAAGCCAAAACCTTTTTTTTTCCAGAAAATTGATCAGTTATATATGAAAACTGAAACGTGTCACACAATTTTGACTATATATTTCATTTTTTCCATGAGTTTGTGCTGCAAATATGCCTGGAAAGAAGATATCTGATTTTTTGATTTTACCTCACCTCGAGTATATTTCCAGCGACATACATGGTCATTCTTCTCATATTTTATGGAATTCTTTTAGCAATATAGTCCAAGAAGCCTTTTTTGAAAAGGATTAGTAATAGGCAAATCTTCACGGGTAGCTTCATTTTGACGAGGCGACCAAATCTGCTTTCTACGGAAACCCTTCCCTGCAAATGGCCGTCGATGGGTATCTCTCGAATACTTTCACCATCAACGCTGATGTTCCCCAGGGATCCATCTTGTCTCCAACCCTCATTATATCGTATATCAACGAGTTATTGGAAAACACCAAGAATCCAATATATTTCTTTGCTGACGACAGAACATTTGTCTCGTCATTCCATTTTAGATTCCAGGACATTCCAGGTTCATAAAAATTTATTAATTTCTCAATTATGATTTTTCATAACTATTGCAAAATTAAATATCTAAAAATTGTTGATAAACATTTTTCTTTTAATTGATATTTAGCTATGTCTGTTTTCACATTAAACAATGGCAGTTATCAACATAGGATATGAATTTTTCACGTAATTTGTTTATTTAATTGGTTTAAACAAATAGAGAAAATCAATATTTTTGAATTTTTTTTTGTTATTTTGTAATTATGATTTTGAAAAAAAAATTTCCCATTTCAAATTTTTAATTGTTCAAAATCGATTTTTTTGTATTTTGATTGTTTATATAATGATTTAAGAAATAATTTTGCATTTGAAAATCATAAATTACATTTTTGAATAGTTTGGGAAGAAAAAATTGTTTATTATTCAATTGTTTATTAGTTAAACAATTTGTTATAAACAAATATTGATCAACGTTATATTTTTTCTGAAGCAGAAAAAAATGATAAAAACAGCTATTCATAAAAAATGACCATAGAAAAATTTTTATATATAGCTGTTTTCAAATTTCTAAATGACATTTCATGTTATGAAAAAAATAATTCTTTCGATGAACTCTCTTTAGCTGCAGCGCGCGCATGCCGTAACAGCCGCGCTGAACCCTATTCTTAACGTCAAATTGAAATTATAAATAATGGAGGTAGAGCTTCGGGGACCACGACATTTTTATCGTGAATTTTCTCCTCTCTAACGAGTCATTTCCAAAATTGACTAAATATTAATATTTTCAGAGTTATTAATGAAAAAGTAAACACAATTTTTTTTCAAACTTATTTTGTTAATAACAATTGCAATTTTTTACCTGCACCAAAATCCTCCAAAAACATTTTTCTAGAGGTGATTTCGAATCGAATGAGCTGTCGCTCATATTTTTACGACCTTTTTTCATATTTTTGTACTTGTTGATTTGTACTATCTCTAGGATAACGTTTGAAGTCAGCAAACCAACGTTCAATTGTTTCTTCTGAAGAAGCGGAGTCCTCATAACAATTTTCGAGCCATTGATTTGTTTGGTATTTTTCCCATCAAGAAGTAGTGTGAAATTAAAACACGAAATTGTTTTTAAAAATATGTGTATATGTTTAAAATATGTTTTTTCTACGCACCCCTACGAACGAGTCGAAACTAAGGACTAACTACCTTCGAACCTGTCATTTCTAACACAGGTTGGACGACACCAAGTAAAAATCAGCCTGCGGCTTGAACCACTGACTCACACATCGGTCGATTGATTGAGTGAACAAAGCACCCAGCTACCACCCAGCTACCGATAGATCCATTGTTTTGGAAATAACAAAAGTAGTGTCACTCTTATCACAATGACTCATAAACTTATGGCTAGAATATCATGAAATTTCAACAGCTTTCTTTTGAAGGTTTGTACTAACTGAAAAAGCAGTGAATACAATAAGATTAGCGCCATCTATGTAGTAGGCCAGAGGCTTTTAGCCCATTTAAGATGTTCAATAATCGTGAAAGAAATAACTCACGACGTTTTTTATTCAAATTATATCAATGAAGTGTCTTGAAAATAAACAGAAATTCAATGCAATCTATGAAGCTAAATGGTTAATACAGGGCAAATTTTCATATATTGGATAGAACTGACCGTTAGTTCATGAAAACCAAAATAAAACTAATTGATATGATTTATTGCAAGGAAAATTTTGCAAAAACCAAGACACTTGTTTCGTTATAAAATAACTTCCTGTATCGCGGTTTTTGTAAAACCTTCACAGTGAAAGTTTTATTGTATAGAAAACATCGATAAGTCCCAAATGAATTTTCTGTTCTTCTACACAGTTTAATCCAATATAACCAAAATTTACCGCGAATGATAGAGTAGAAGTTGTATGATAAGTAGCTAAGAAAAACCCATCGTAGACAAAAAACTTATTTTCCAGAAAAAAAGATAATGACTGCCACTTCGCAAAAAGATATAATAATAGATCTCTTACACCAAACGAACATCGGTTTGTAGAAACGGCCACTAAACATCAATGGACTAAATTGTGGAACTTGTTGAACAGATTGATACATGGAAATTGGTTTTCTATCTTGAACGATGTGATTGAAATAAAGTAATCATTCACAAAAAATTTGAAAAATCTTGGCCACTCGAAAAAATCAATGTGTTTTGTTGACAGCGAAAGAGTTCAGGCGAAAGAAGAAAGGTAATAAACTGAGGACAATTCCAAAGTGGCTGATTGCAGTTGGAGATTGACATTAAGTTCTGTATGATATGGTATTATTTCTAGATGAAAAAAAGTTCGAATGATGCAAACGAATGTCAATTAGAGTCATCAAGAGCACAAATCGATTTAACATGTTAGTGGTCTTGCCTATATCTATAATTGTTGTCGACAGTGTTCGGAATGTAGAAAGATAGTTGAGGAGAGTAGCTCTAATTGGATAATTTCCAACAACCTTATCAGACATTGATTGAGAAAGGTCGAGTTTCAATTCCGAAACATCTCCAAAACTAAACTCAAACTTCGTGGTGGTATTTATCAAATTACACAAATTCTGTTATGCTCAAAGTCTACGAATTTATGTATATGCTGTAATTTAAGAGATCTTCTCAAAAAATGAGATTAATGTTTAAATTTTGCGGGCTACATATATTTCATTTGCATTTTTGTTAAATTCTCATATGTTGGCATACTCGTCTAGAACATATGTTGACATAAATAAAGGGTTTTTCCGTGGTCTTTCTTGATGTTTCAACTGCAACTGCAGCAAACATCTTAAGTTTGTTTGAAGGTGGTTGACAAAGTTTCGTGGTGTATTTCATCAGTTCGGACTTCCATTGTCTAAAATAAATTGATTTAAAAACCCTGAAAGAACAATTAAAAAATTAATAAAATCAACCGAAAAAAACAATTTTATCAAACAAAAAACTGAAATTACAAATATATAACATACAAGCAACAACCAAACAAATAAAAATTGAAATATTATTAGAAGCTGAAAAAAATAAAAAATGAAAATTATTATTAACCAAAAATCAAAAATAAGAAGTTAAAATAGTAGAGTCTTGATGATTTCTCTCTTAGTCAATTGATGGTGGTTGGATTTCTGGTTCAGATACTGTTTTTTGTGAGTGTGTTTTCGATATACAGATGTTTCCCATTTAGTGTACGTCCTCTTCACCAGTACGTCTAAGAAAGGCAATTCGTTGTGAACTTTCTTCTCCATTGTGAAAGTGATGTAAGACTTTCGTTGTTGATGTGCTTCAGGAAAGTGTCTATTTTTGCATTCCCATGGTTCCATATTATGAAGGTATCGTCTACGTATCTCAACCAGACTCGGCACTTCTTGTGGGCTTCTTTAATGGCCAGAGTTTCAAACCAATCCATAAATATATATATATATTGACTATAACCGTTGAAAGTGGCGATCCCATTGGCAGTCCCTCATCTTGCGTAAAGAATTCGTTCTTCAGTTGGAAGTAGCAGTTTCGTACACAGCATCCTAGTAATTCCATGTCTACTTGTAACGGTAAGTTTGTTCTCTCTTTCAAGTTCCCATCTTCGGATAGCTTCTTCTATATGATTTGAAGTGCTTTTTCGACAGAAACGTTGGTGTATAGACTTTACAAGTCGAAACAGATCAGTTGATCCTACTCTTTGACTTTGATTCTTCCTAGTAGTTTAACAAAATGCCTTGAATTTTTCACAAAAGATGATGTTTTATTTTGCAGTGGTTAAATTATTGGTAGTAAAAAACCTGGACTGAGTGGCTGAATCTCTGGAGCTAATGATCGGTCTGAGCAGAACATCCTTTTTGTGGATTTTGGGTAGTCCATACAAGTGAGGGGGCTTACTGTGGTGCGGTGTTAGCGGTTTCCGAAAAATAGACTTGGTGTTTTTTCAACAGGTAAGATCTTGATGGTGTTGTCCTGGTGATGGTATTGGTGTAGCCCTGAATGGGCTACGTAGAGTCCGAACTGGTAAAATACATGTGCTATTTTGTTTGATATACTTTTGAATATTCTGATGTACAATAATAAATGATCATTTGAATAATAATAACAACAATTTATTCTTCATTCAACAATGACAATTATATAGGGTTCGTCTTAAGAAGCAAACTAAAAGCAGAATAAAAATAGCTAAACACTGGGACTTAATGTTTTTTGAAACTGTAAATTGTTTTAGAACCTTTCATCGCTTCCGGTAGTAAATTAAACAGTAAATGCGTATTACTGTGTTGAATATGAAAGTAATTTCTTGAGTGTGTTGAATCTATGAAAAAAACTAATTTTAGCGACAAGTGATTACTCCATGTAAGACACTCATCCACGCGGAGACCTAAGAACTTGACTTGAGAGACAGTATTGACATTTTTATTAAATTGATTAAAAATGATTGTTTTCAGTGTTTCTGACGATTGTGGAATTGAAGTGAATTTGTTTTCTAGAGGTTCAAATTTAAGTGATTAGCTCATCAGATTTATCTGAAATAATGATTGAAGTGTCACCAGCGTAAATAGTAAAACAGGACTGAACTGGTGATTTATCCAAATCATTCATGTATAAAATGAACAAAATCGGTCCTAAAACTGACCCTTGGGGAACTCTAATGGTGACCTCCTTTATCAAGGAAGTTATGTCATCAAGAATAACGTATTGGTCTTTTGAAATGAAAAAATTACACAGCCACTAGTGTGTGATACCTCTTATTCCGTATTTCTGGAGATTATTCATTAGAATGGTTAGATCGACACAGTCGAATGCCTTGCTGAGATTACAAAAGATCCCAACTGAACACTCACCCCAGTCCATCAAATCAATAACTTTTTAATAATGAGAGTGTACAGCTGTTATTGTTGTTCTTTTCTCTAGGAATTCATGTTGATTTTGAGATAATATTCGATTCTTTTTGCAGAATGATAGTAATTGGTCAAGGAATGAGTATTCAAAAATATTCAAGAAACTAGAAGGTACTGCAATGGGCCTATAATTCTTCACAAGCCTTGAATTACCTTTTTTAAGAATTGGTACTACTTTGACGGTTTTGAGCACATCTGGGAATGGTCCTGTTGTTAAGGATAAATTAACAAACTATTTTCGTCAAAGGAGAAATGAGAAATGCCAAGAATTTTTTCAGAATCAACATGGGTACCTCGTCATTTCCTGATGATAATCTATTTTTTAATTTCGTATGAAATATATTATATAACCGCATCTGAAAAGGAAACAAGAAATAGTGATTTCACCGGTGTTACTGTAGTGTTCAAATATTTACTGAAATTAGAGTTACTCAAAGGTATATTGGATACAATATTATGGGGTATAGACTAAAAGTAGATATAGAAAAGTTCCACAACATTTTTTGGGTCCTCAACGAAATTGTTCCTATTTTTTCTTTATATGTGCTTGTGTCTTTATTACTTAATGTGTTTGTTATCTGACATGCTGTTTTCGCTGGAAATTTGATTTTGATAAAATTGTTTTTTAGTTGAAATACAAAGTTTTTCTTGTTTTTGTTTGGAAAGTTTAAAGGATTCTTTCAGAGATGGATTACTAGATGTCAGCCTATGTAAATCTTTGAGGTTTCGACTGGACCTCATCAATCTCTCTGAGACCCAGTTATTATATTTTTATAATTCATAGACTTTTTCAGAGAGTTGATTTCGAAATGATAAGAGAATATTGAGAAGAGTGAGCAAAAGAAGCGTCAACATCTCGAGAATAAGGAATGTCATTCCATTTCTCGTTTTTCATGTCCTGACAAAAGTTTCCAATGGCATTTTCATTAAATGATCTTGGTTTTTGCTCACTGTGATTATAAGATTTTTGGCACTGAAATTGAAAGAAGATTGAATGATGGTCTGAGATGTCAATATCAACTATACAAGTTGTATATTTCTCTGATATGTTGGAGAATATTTGATCCATAGTTGATACTGCCTTAACTGATTAATGGAGTGATTCAGTCCACAACAGGAAAAAATGTTACATGATTCTGTTAAATCTCTGTTTTGTCCATTATAACAATCGATATTGAAGTCACTCCATGCCCGAATATCAGTATTGGAAAGAGGTTACCAATAAGATTGTATCTTGGACAACAAAGCATACTCTGATAGGTTAATTGAATCCCTCACAAGTATTGCGCTAAATTAAATATTCATTTGGTAACACAAGTTAAATGCTAAGGATGAGCATAGTTACATTATTCATCTCCTGTTTCATGTGTCTCAAGAGAGACACGGATCACTCTTTCATACCACAATGATATTCTTATTCACTTTGAATTTGAAGCTTTATAAACTAAGGTTGCTTTGGAATTTCATTATAATTCGATAGTTTGTCAATACGTCTATTGTATAGTGTTATTGGAGGTAAATTTCTACACAAGAAAAATATTTTATATCAGTAACGTTATAGATATAAGGAAAGGGGAAAATTCAAGAAACATTGTTTATAGTAAGGTACAAAGTAATATATTCTTCATCACATTCCTGAATACTCTTAATATGTATAAAAATGCTTTTGAAATAAATTATGACATGTATTTATAAAAACATCTCATTTTATTGACTAAAAATGCCATCAGTCCTTGGTTACAATCCACCATGAAAATTAATCATATTACAACTGATCTTATTTTTAATAGGCAGATTATGACTGAGAATATAAAATGTAGCCCATTTAAGATATTACAATGTAATGTAGTTGCAAAAGTGTTCCCATTTCCCTCAGAATCAAAGTAATTTCAGAGCTTGAGCTTAGTTAGTTGGAGATGTGGGGTATTTGATAATTAAAGTGAAAATGAATATTTTCACTCCAACTTTCAACGCTCCATATCTTTAAGTATAAGGAGTAGCAGTCTGAAATAACTGGCACTACCTAAGAAACATATATTATGTAGAATTTGTATAACAATAATTCATTATCGTAATCTCACAACTGATGGAATGATTGAAGAGACATTTTCATAATATCTGCAGTCAATTCAACTATTAATCTATCGAAACCCTATTTATGGTGATATCAGTTCTTTGGTTCAATATCCTCACAGCCATTTTTGGAGTGAAATAGCTAACTCCTATCTCCTTTAAAGCTTTACCTCTAGTATCTTCTACTCCAGTTGCTCCTTCCAAAGCCAAAAGTGTTTCTCTTAGCAATAATGCACTACCTTTACTGAGATTTAATAGATTGCATGATTCGATGATCCTGAAATTTGAACAAAAAACCTGTGAAGACCTCAGTTTTCTTTAATATTAAAGAAGTTTTTAGAAGGATGTATTCATGTTCTATTAATAGGCTGTTCTGCCCTGAGTCAAAACAATACAAAACGCGAATCCAAAATATTTGGACAACAAATGTTTTACTGATTTCGGGTTTTCACCTTAATTTAGTAAAATATACATTGTACCATGTACCATGATATAATAGACTGAATTTTTGTTTTTCAAATTCAATATTTTTTTGCTGTTTCATCCATATATCTCAGGCGGTGACTTATCCATGAAATATTTGATTTTACCTCAATTAATAGCAGGATGTAACCTGTGGTGTTCGGTAGATGAAAGCATTACAAATATCGTGTTAAAATAGTTTCCATTTTCAACCCCGAGAACATTTGATAGTTCGTTCACTGAGAACATTGTTGGAACATGGAAAAGCATTCTCGGATCTAAAAAAAAAATGGGTTTTTAATGCTCCTTCGGCCCCTTAACAAAATTTGAGAGTTCAGTCTTCTTTGCTCACAAAAACTGTGCAAAAATTAATTTTTTACGAAATATTGTGAATGTTTGCAAATAGCGAGAACAATGTATCATTAACTAAACTACATAACTAGTTAACTAAACTCCATAACTGCTTTGACATAAAAAGGGATTATTGTGAGATTTTCACTACACAACGAATCTATACTAAGTAACGGCATGTCTATACTGAGTATAGAAACGCTTGAAGAAACACGGCATACGTGTTGCGCTGTTGCAAAGTAAACTGTGTATACTAAAGTGTTTCTTGAATACGTATCAAGGATTTTCATCAAGTATCAGCCGATTCCATCACATATTTTATTATTTACAAAATTATCGGTCAGCTAATGAAAAATCGATTGTTCCATTTTGAATTTTTTTTTATCAAAAAATTCACCCCTGGGATGCATTCAAGATGTCAATTTTAAAGATACAGTTTTCTCATTATTTGCGAATATTCACAATATCTCGCGAAAAAATAATTTTGTTGCATAAACATTTTTTTGTGAGTAAAATGATATCGTAGGCAAATTTCAGCTCTAATGGTAAGAATTTGGCAAAATAAAAATATTTGAATTTCTATTTGCTAATATCTGATCATTTCAAATAGTTCTACAAACCCTGGAATGTTGGTAATGCTAGCTAATAGGGATTGAAACAGCATAAAAAAAGGTTTTTTATTATATCCGAACATGTTTTCTATGTTTGAATAATATAACCAGTGTTGAATAAAATGAAAACTATTTCAAAATGTTATTTGTGATACTTTTATCTACTGCATCTCATAGGTTTAATCCTGCTGAGAATCATTTTAAAAACAAATAGATATACACCTATTGTTAATATGCTTAATATGTTGAAATGGTTTTGTCTCACAAAGAATCTATCTTTCTTCTATTATTTTTGTTTACAAGATGCTGAATGATTTAGCATCAACCTATTTCCAAAACTACTCGATTCTCCATAAAGATGTAGATACCCACTTCACCAGAAACCGGGATAATTTATACACCCCCTAGAACAAATTATAAAAGCACAATGAAATCTTTGTTTTTCAAATGATTCCATGATTTAACCAGTTGCCTGGTTCATCAAAAATAGTTCTTAATTCATTCATACAAATATAAATCTATGTTTGTTTTGTGAATATACTCACTATTAATTACTTTGGAAATGTCAGTCATATATATTATATGTTTTCTATTTATTCCTAAATTGTTTTCAATTGAATTTGTATATTAGGTAAGGTATACAGGGTATTTCATATTCGATGGTCTATTAGACGTATCTAGAGAACAAAAAAAGATGAGAGTTTTAAATTTTGGTTATCGATGCAATATTGCCACATCTACATGTAACATACATCAACTTGGAAATTTCAAATGGAACACCCTATATATTATATCATTTTTGAATTCTGCATCAAAATCTAAATTACTTTTGTTGAACATGCTCTATACTTATCTTTCATCGTTTTTAAAATATTAATTATTTTGTATTTTTTTTTTGCGAAAACATGGTATACCTAATATTCAATACGGCTAAAATTAACTGATACAATCGAATTCAACTTCTGGCAAAATTGAGATTAGATATGATGGTTATTATTTCAGAATAGAACTCAAATCTTATTTCATACAGAGTGTCTGAAAAATACGTCTCAATTTGTATCTTTGATAAACAACCATAACTATTTTTTTCATTTCAATTTTTGAATTCAGCCAACCAATGTGAACAACTTTGATCAACTATGTCCTATAGCTAACTCTGACCGTTTATGAGATATGAACTATTTTTTAAAAAAATTGCTCCTAAGCAAGCATAAAATTTCCAATAAAATCAAAAATCAAGTGCATAATACACACATTCTTTAAATTTCAGCGTAGGTTTCGAGCCTTCGAAAATTCACTCCTTAAGTAAATATGGTGAAATTTTTTCTATTTCCAATTATCTACTCGAATATCAAAAGAGTTTTAAACATTAATTTTGAATTTCACAACTGAATTTCGCCAAGGATAATGGTGTGTCATGATCTAAGTCTAATTTGAAAAACACAATAATGGATTCGACAATAACTTGTTCAGAACTAATTAATACAGTTTATTGTATGATTTCCACTATAAAGGGTTTTACAAAAACCGCGACACGCGTTTCGCTATACAATAGCTTCTTCAAGTGTAAACTGTCCGACTGTCATATTGAGGTTGTGAGTCCGGTCAGGAAAATGAAATAAACATTTTAGGATACTTTTATGCTTATCCTCATGCATCAGTAACTAGTACTACAGTTGATTTGGAAATATCGCGAATTTCTATATCAATTATAAATCAATTAGGCTGCAAGCTTTGCATAGAGATGATCCACCAAAACGGATAGAATTTTGCGAAATGGCACTAACATAGACATTCAATTGTCGAAACAATCACTTCTGAGCAAGGAGATTCCAACAAAAATTCAGTTTTAATGTTTTTTGTATACTCATGGATGATAAAGTTTCTATTTGCATTTATGGAGAAAAGTTGAATTCTGAAAAATATTCAGATATTCTGAGATCGACTGTGAGTGATTTTCTGGATAATTTGATCCTGAACTTGTCTCGGAATTGTTGGTATTAGTTGAATGAAGCTCCTGGACATTGCACACGTGAAGTGAGTAGGTAACTAACCGATATGTTCGAAGATCGGTGGATATATCGTTTGGGTCCTTGGATTTGACCGCTTCGATCACCGGATCTGACTCACCTAGATTTTCACCTCTGGGGAAAAATCAAAGAAAAGGTATATAGAACACCTATCGATACGAAACAGGAACTGAAAGATCGGGTTAGATGTGTCTTCGAGGAAATCAAGCCGTCGGAAATCCGCAGAGCCACGACTGATCACGTAATAACATCAATCCATCAATGTTTACAAATAAATGGTCAGCATTTCAAGCACATGAGCTACTGAATTTTTGTCACATCAGTATCAAATGTCAAATAATTGCCAAGCTAGTTTCACAATATTATCTCTTGTTTTTTAGTGTTATCAATTTAATTTTGAAAAGTGTTAGTTCTTGTGTCAAAATAGTAATATTTGCCATACACCCACTATGGAATTTCATTCATTTATTCTATTTAACCTTTCTGAACTAATGTAAAGTCATTATTCATTATTCGATATGTTTCCCGAATTTTGTATTTGAAATGTTATATTTGTATAGAAGAATTCATTTCTCATAAATGGTCAGAGATAGGTATAGAACATAGTTGAATAAAGTTGTTTACATTAGTTGACTGAATTAGAAAATTGAATAATATACAGGGTGTTCTAAAAAAATAGTTATGGTCGTTTATCGAAGATACAAATTGAGACGTATTTTTCAGACACTCTGTATAAAATAAGATTTGGGTTCCATTCTGAAATAACAACCACCATATCTTATCTCAATGTTGCCAGAAGTTGAGTTCCATGTATCAGTTAATTCATGCGATATTAAATATTAAAAATACCATGTTTTCGCCAAAAAAAAAAATTACAAAATAATTAATATTTCTGAAACGATGAGAGATAAGTATAGAACATGTTCAACAAAAGTAATTTGGATTCTGATGCAAAATTCAAAAATGATATAATATATATGGTATTGTATTTGAAATTTTCAAGTTTATGTGTGTTACATGTAGATGTGGCAACATTGCCATCATGAAAATATTTTGAAAAGACAGATCACAACCATTTACATCGTTAACCAAAATTTAAAACTCTTATCTCTTTTTGTATTCTAGATACGTCTAATAGACCATCAAATATGGAATACCCTGTATATTCTGGGAACCGAAAATCAGAAAATCATCCTTCAGCAGAGGTATATTCTTTATCAGACGAATACTTCCATATCACTTTGTCACATACGAACACTGAATATCGTCCGTCATCCATTTAATTATAAGAATTGGTCAGTGAAACTGTTCTAGTTATCTAATAAAGAATGATGTTTTTATATTGGCACAAATATTCCATCTCTTCTTGTAATTACCATTCACCAATCTGAAGAACCGAAGAGAATCAAAGATATCAGGTGTCAAAAATATACATATAAAAAAAACACTGCAGATTATCACTGAATAATACGATCCAAAACCCAATAATACATACATGAAGACAAAAGTCACTGATCTGTTTAAAATCTATTTTTCCGTTAACCAGTTGTCGCACCCCTACGAATGACAACCCTCAGAAGTCGAAACTTGTGCGAGCTAAGTATTAACGAGGTCTTACCTTTTAACGTGTGATTCCTAACACGGTTAGGAATCACACGTTAAAAGGTATATTTACAATGCTATATTTACTGAATTTTTACAATTTTTCATGTGAATCTGAGTATTACGACTTAACACGTTCAGCTGTTATGTAATACACCAAAAAACTAATTTTTTTTCAGTTGCTACATACCGATGCCAAAAGCAACAGATGAAGGATATCGAGTAATCGTTTTTCGTTTATTTGATGATAATCCAGATTTTAACATCGTCAATTTTCACTCGCTCATCTACAATGTAACTGAAGTGAGAATGAAAGAGGATTATAATGTAGGCGATATAATGGTTTACGATTTCAAACATTTGAGTTTAGAGCACTTAGCTCAGTGTACTCCTACCCACATAAAAAACTATACTACAATACTAGAGGTGAGTAAAATTATTGACCACTATTATGGGAAATGCACAAAAAATATAGAATATTTTGAATTGGGAAAATTGGGAAAAACAATTCTTTCATATTTATTAATTTTTTCTAACCCTAATTCATACGTTACACTAATGTATTTTAACATTCCAAGGTGTATTGGGCTCATATTGTTTTATGTTTTTAATTAGACAGGTTACTTGTCAATCCGTTATGGAAAATCGTAAAACTATTCTCACGTTATTCTTTGGTCAGTTACTCTTCAAATAGCATCGTGTCTTTTCAAAAGACTTCGATTTGAGAAAGTTCATTTGTAATGATATTCTTGGTGTTCAAATTATGATATAATACAATACAATACAATACTTTTTTACAAGCCTGGAAATTGTCACAAACACAAGTAAAGATTGGATTGATTTGTACTTGTTCCTCGATAAGTGATTTATGACTGTTAAATCTATGGATGTTTAAGTTTTCCCAAATGTCCATGCAGTTGCCCTTATTGACTTGTTTTATGCGTTTTATGTTCTCTGGGGTGGGGGGGGCATTATGTTTGTTTTGCATGGTGTGTGTTGCGAGGTTTGATTTATATACTATTGGGTTTATGTTTGGGAAACCTTAAACAACAGTCACAAATCAAAACACAACAAGACTTAACATTCAATTTATTAAACAAATTAATACACACTCCTAGAAACAATAAACCTAGAGAAGATCCAACGCAAAGAATAGTACCTGATGTAATCCAAATACAGGCAAATTCACCTGAAGTACCTGAAGTACCTGTATTGAGGCGTTCGGACAGTATAAAAAGACCCACAACAGGATGACACCTTCAGATAGAGTAGTGCCTAGAGGATGACAGCACGACGAGCTATCGAAAGCGCTCGCAGATAATTGAATAGAAGTTATAGAGCTTCAAATTCTTTTTGTAACTTACATCAATAGTAAAAT
>WOGO01002957.1:0-14999 GCA_015342085.1 Leptinotarsa defecta | reverse complement strand
AGTCCAAACTCTCTGATACTGAGCGCACTAGAACAAGCCATAATACTCGTCAAATAGCGAGAAAAAACTTACCTTTCCCCATCCCCCACTCAGAATTAACGAAAAAATCAATGAGAGTAAAAAGATATATAACAATTTGCTACCCCGTTTGAGAGAAATCTTCATGCACCATATTTTTCGAAAAAAAGTCAAAAAAATACTTTCGCTCAAATCATATTATACCTTACAGGGTATGACTCCTGCCGATAATGCTCACTTTCTTGTATTGTGATACATTTTTGCCTTTGTCAACTTATTTTATGTACTATTTACAAATTTAACTATACATATATTAATTTTAGATTATAATAAGCTATGTAAATAATTTTTTTTTCGATGATGCTCACTTTTTGTATTGTGAAAATTTTTGTAATTTTTGACTTGTGGTGTATAGAATACTATTTGTCAAATTTAAATATGTACTGTCTTTAGATTATAGAAAGCTTTGTCAATAAGAATATCTTTTCTTGGACAATGAAGTATATTGATTGATGGACAGTAATCCAGGACTGGAATTTGCTGACCGTGGTAGAGACGGACCCATCACAAACGTTGCGTGAAATTGCGGAAGAAGTGAGCGTCAGCTCAGCGGTTTTTGAGGATTTGAAACGTATTGGGGAGGTCAAAAAGCTCGGAAAGTGGGTTCCCCACGATTTGAACGTGAGTAGGAATTGTTACGTTTCAAAGACTGTTTCTCTTTGCTTCTGCACAACCAAAACGATCCTTCAAATCAGCACGTATGATGAAAAATGGGTCCTCTACGACCACATGACTCATTCCGGGTAGTGGTTGGACACTGATAAGCTACCAAAAGAGAAAGCCCATCAAAGAAATACGATGGTTACTGTTTGGTGGTCAGCGGTTGATGTGATTCACTATAACTTTCTGCCATCGAGCCAAACCCTCACAACAGCGTCCTATTGTGAGTAAATCAACGAAATGTACCGGAAATTGCCGGTCCGATCCTGCTCCATGACAACGTCTGTCTGCACGTTTTCAAAATAACCGTCCGAATACCGTCTTTTCAAGCACTTCAATAACTTTCTCGCCAGTAGCCAATCAGGACCTGACAAAACGGCCTTCGTTGACTTCATCGAATCTCGAGCACAAAATTTTTATGCTGACGGTATTAATCAGCTTGTGTTACGTTGGCAAAGGTGCACTGATTGAAAAGGCAATAATTTCGATCAAACTGGGTTGATTTGCGTTCGAAGTAGATTCATAAAAACGGACGAAACATTTGAAACATCCTTTTACTTTGTATCAATGTTTCTGTTTCTGAAGATTAGATGGTTAATCTCATCAACAAGGTGAAAGTATCATTGAGATTCCAGTAAATACTTATGTCCTCTATCCGATGTTATTACACAGCCATTCAGCTTTATCTACCATGAAAAGCGCGTAAAAAAATAAAAGTGCAGTTAATTCGTATTCAACTCCATTTTATGATCATTCATCGAAGAGGCCAAAGCGAGCTGTTAATAGGAACAATCAAAAATAGTAGAGAATCGTTTACACGTTTCCAAATGTCTATTTATCGTCTGAGTTTTATCATAGAATATTCATTTTATGTTTAAAGTATGGAGGACCGAGGAACATTTGCAAATGAATGACTTCATTATGGAGTGGGTGAATACCATAAAGATAAATATTTACAAAAGACTTGAATTCCGTAGGCAACAAGAAACTGGAGGGGATGGATGATTTCAGAAAAAAAATAAACGAAAAAAACTAATCGTGAGCATCAAACGACTTTTTATCTCTTGGAGCTGTACAGACATGTGGATATGAAAGTATACAGTGCATCTCTGTTGGAACCAGCCCCACTGTTGAGACTGTAAAAAAATTAAATCAATATTTTTGAAGTTTCAGGTGGATACATTATCTTACAGAACGGACGTTCACCATTTTAACATACGAAAAAATTCTAGGGCTTTCAGCGCACAAAAAAATCGTTCTAGATATCTTTCTCATAAATTTTCAATCATTCCAATGTTTGTTTGAAGGTGATTGGCAATGTTTCATGATGAATTTCATTAGTTCAGACTTCCATTGTCTGATATTAAATAAAATGATTTGAAATCCCTGCATCAATTAAAAGGAAGTTGTACCAGATTTTGAAAAAACACCAAATTCATTTTTCGGACAAGGAAAGATCATCGCTAACACCGCACCACAGTAAGCCCCCTCACTTGTATGGACTACCCAAAATCCATAAGGAGGACGTTCCGCTTAGACCGATCATCAGCTCCAGAGATTCGGATACACAAAACTTGTCTAGATTTTACTTCCCATTATACAACCATTACAAGGAAAAACACCGTCTTTTGTGAAGAATTCAAGGCATTTTGTCGAACTACTAGGGGCAATTGAAGTCGCACATGATGATCAACTACTCAGTTTCGACGTGGAAAGCCTTTATACCAATATTCCGGTCGAAGAAGCACTCCAAATCATACAGAAGAAGCTATTGAAATTGAAACATTTGTAGAAGTACAAGATTCAATTGGCAGATCCCCATTTTTCCCTATACGTTTGGGTCACTCTCTTATATATCTCCGTAATATTATTATCAACTTTAGCACATTCTGAATAGAGGTTTACTTGGTGTTTCAGTTCGTGAAGTTCCGGAGTGGAAATGTCAAAATTATGCTTTTTTGTCTGCTTTCGGAAGCGTTTCACCGGAAAAATCAATTCAATATAATATTGAAGAATATTGTTGAAACTTTCATAAGCTTTGTTTGGGCATATTTCTTTATAGACGTCATCTCACGACTCCTTCTGTAGGACAGCCTTGAAGTTTCGAATGTTTTCTTCTGAAAAAAATCGCCGGACGTTTTGAACATTATTATTTGCTTTTTTTATATCTTCTACTTGAATTTCAATGATTTGAGCATAATGATCAGACAGCCTGAAGTCTTCAACTTTTATTTGGTAATCAGAATCATCTCTGATAATGAAATTATCTAAACACGTACTTGATTTAGCCGTTACTCTGGTTGGTTCTTTGATAGTATATATCATGTTGAAACATGCCAGCTGATCACTGAAGAGATTGAGTTCTCTGCTTTCAACTCCAAAATTTATGTTATAATCCCCGCCTAGTATTATGTTTTCATATTTGTCACTTAATAATGTCAGTAACCCGTATAAACAATTTAGAAAACATTTAAAGCTACCCGATGGAGGTCTATAAATACATGCAAAAACCGTTTTGTTTTCAGATAACGCAATGCCACAACATTCAAAGACCCCTTCAATGCAGAAATTGGTTAAATCAATTATTGAAATCTCTAACCTACTTTCATCATTCTTGTAAATTGCTGCACCACCATTTTTACTAAAAACTCTACAAAAATACGAACACAAACTAAAATTTTTCAGTTTCATAACATCAAGTTGCATATTGTTTTGCCAGTGTTCTGAGATGAACAATAGGTCACATTTAAGTTCATAGTCCGTTATTTCATCGACCTGTAGAATTTTATTGCCAAGACATTGGATATTTTGATGACATATAGTTGAAGTGCTTTGATTCTTAGCTATTTCACCATCAGGATTGTCGAATTGATATATGTTTCGATTAAAAAAATTATCATTTATGGAACATTTATTGGAGCTACTTCTGATGGACGTGGGTATAAAAAATTTTCATCTGGGTTTTCTGTAAAGATAGTGTTTTTCAAAGATTCTTGTAATTCATTGGCTGGAGAGTTATTCTGGTGAGAAAAGTGATTTACATCTACCGTGGTAGAAGGCATCTTTCCTCTTTCCCTTTTGTTGGTTATGTTGTTAAATCCCATTACATATTCCCAAATAGCTTTACTCATGTACCATTTACCTCTTGCTAATATTTTGTATCCATTCTGGTGGTAATTAGACCTCCTAAGAATGTTATTGCAATCTAGAATATACGTGTGAGGTAAGTTCATGTTTTGTAATCCTTTTTTCAACTGCAGATTTCTATGGTATATCGAATCTACATTTTCTTTGTTGTCATACCTGTAGGGCTGTGTGATGATTACATGATTTGTGTGCTGCACCTTTGGAACAAATTTCTTTAAAATATCGGTACTCGTTCTATCTGCCCACTAGACAACTACATCCTTATTTGATAGGTTCTCTGCGTGTTTTATTGCAGTCTCAATCAGAGTATCTGTAGTACTATTGGGTTTGAGTATTGCTTGTATTGAGTAATTAGGTCTATTATGTGTTGTCATGAATTTGGCAATATCTTTTCCATTGTGTCCAGCTATAATAATGATTTTATTTGGTTCCATTTGGTTATGCATTTGTACCGGGAAGTCGAGACCATTCTTTGCATTTTTCATTGGAAACCGAGTTGGAATTGGTGAATTGTCTAGGTCTACGCCACTGGAGGTGTCGTCCTTGGTCATTGTAGATGCATGTTTCTGAGAATTTATTGTTTGTATACTGACGTTTTTTCTCTCTGGTATCTTATCTTTCAGCTTTTTTTGGAAGTTTTTCAATTGCATGTTTAAATCCTCGATGATTTGTTTTTGTTCTTCAATTAGATTGTTCAGTTCCATTTCCACCTTAATGGCTTCCTGAGTGAAATTTTCATATTCAATTTTTAATTTTTCAAAATGTTTACTTCTCAGCACTGCATCATCTGTTAAATCCTGAATTGTTGTCTCGAGTAAGCTAATTTCTTCCTTATGTTCCATATTTTTTTCCTTCTCACAACAGATAACATGATTGTTATCTAGAAGTTTGACATTTTTTCTTGCTCTATTGAGACAAGTTTTATGAAAAATTCCAAAACAATTTATAGGTACATGTTCAATACGTTGAAGGTTTTTTGCAACATATAAAAGTACCACTATTATTGTTTTGCATGTTGCTCACCCGAGCTCCCGAACACAATATAATTAACATGATCATAGAGTGTTCACTTTCACAACTGGAAATAAATGCATTGTCACATTATTGGGGAAAACGAATAAAATCTAAATTTATTCATTGAAAATAATAATTTCTAGTTGTTTTTATTTCAAATAGATGTATTGATTTTACCTAACTGTTTCACTCACCTACCATCCTACATCATGAACTGAGTAAACATAACAAAATTAAAAGGAAAAATTGGTACCGTAAAACGGGGCTAGTTGATACACTTTTTCAGATTTTACGTTCTACCTTGTTGAAACGAAGCTACGTTCATCGAAACAAAAATTATTTCAGATTACTTTGGGGTAATGGTTATCAGGTGTAATACTCCCTCGCCACACTGGAGAAAAAATTTTGAAACACACTTTTTCAAGTAGTTCTTTGTGGGGCTACTTGATATTTGTTTGAAAATCGCATCTAAAATACAAGTATACTCACAAATTGTTTTAATGAAACCCGTGGATAGTAACGTAATGAAAAAATATGGGATTTGTGGCAAAAATAGTTATTTTATTTACGTTGTTAAAAAATACATAGTGTATAAACAACAAATTATTGAAAAATCAATCACTTTCAAAAAACTAATTGAAAACTATTAAGTAAAGTAAAGAAAAACAACTAGGTATAACGATTCTTGACTCTTTAAATTTTATTGGTCCTCTTCTCAGAACTTCGTATTCTAGAAACCGTTTCTTTATTTCGTTTTTTTCGACTATGCCAATATCGTCAACCCTTGGTAAAATATAAGCACCTTTAATCTTGTCGCTCATTCTTAAGAAACTACACATGCAAGTGTCGTTTTCTTCGCAGTTTATAATTTTCGCGGCATATTTGTTTATTTGTCCTGGTTTGAGTTTTCATTTCGACGTAAATGTAATCACCTGGATTAAAACCTCTCATTTCGGTAGAACTGTCTGCAATAATTGTAGAGTTCTCTATTTCTTCTACGTCAGAAAATGTATCAGGATCTAAATCCATATCGCTGTCAACTGTAATTTTTTCTTCACTGATGTCGCTTTCAGAAGACGATGATGGTAAATAAGTTGCCTTTCTATTTTGCTTCTTTTTGGTCCCTGGCTCGGACGGTATCGGGACAGCGAGGTATTCTTTCGTCATACTTTTACCAGCTTTAACCAATAACTTTTTTTTTGCCAACAGAAGTTGCGGTTTTAAACCTAGATATTTCGAACACTGTTTTTAGTGAATCAACGATTTCTGTGGCTTGTTGCAAATTCTGTTGGTCTGTTTTAGGAAACCTATTTAGGATTTTTTACCTATCTACTGGCCATATACCAGTCGCTTCAAATCCTGACTTGATATTTTGTTCATTAGTGGTTGAAGCTTTGGTTAGTGCTTGCTTTAAAAGGCGGGGAAAAATTTCTTTTCTGATGGTTCCCTTGTTATGTTTTTCCAATCTTGTAGAATCTTCCTCCACGCTGCCTTTATTGGTCGAAAAACACTGACATCCAGTGGCTGTGTGAGTTGAGTACTATTAGGCGGCAGAAGAATAAAGCGAAAAATGTTATTTTTCCCACATATTGTAATAACAGCAGACGACAGGTGGCTAGCCAGGTTATCGCCAATAAGAACTTTTGGGCCTGGTGGTAGAGTTTTAAAATATGGAAATTGACTCTCCATGTTTCTCGATTGCGTTATTCCAAATATTGGTGACATTCGATAGAAGGTAGCCTGTTGATCTTTGTTTCCGAAAGCCAAATTGATGATCGCTCAAGATATTAAATCCTTCCAATCAAAATATTCAAGGATATGGTGGTTTACGGCTTTCTTCATGATTTTTGATATCACTGATAGCAAAGCGACTTTACTATAGTTATTTGGAAAATTAAATCTTCCTCTTGAAGATGATAACTTAGTGATCGAAACACGTGTCGAGGTGTTAAGAATAACGATTTGGTGGTGGGAAAAAACTCCAATAATATTTTGTTCTGGACATAGTTCATAAGACCTGTGCAGCAGGAAAAGAGAATGACTCAAAGTTATTTACCTGACTAATGTGAAAAGTGATACTATTCTGCATGAGACCTTAGTTGAAGTCATTAGGTGAACTTCGGTCAAGCTATGATGGTTGAGTAGGTGTTAGGTACAAAAGTGTTAGGTACAAAATTTTCTAAAACATATGGTAGGATTAATCATAATTTTCTCATGGCTAAACTCCTAGCATAAGGTATCAACTCTGAATTGTTAAAATAGATAAGAGTCATTTAGTGATTAGAATTCAGTTTGTCAAATATGCTGGTTCCATATCATCACAAATTTCTGCTACATCTGGAGTTCCTCAAAGAAGGTATATATGCCAAATACTCTTCATTCTAGTTGAAAATGCTGTGTCAGATGTCTTACACCCCAGTCATAATTCAATGAACTTTATAAGAAATTTGAGAGCGGTTTTTGTGATATGAATTTGCAAAAATAAGAGTTATCAAATAACATTCTCAAAAATTGTGAACTCTATTGAATATCAAACCAATAAAATGATTCTGAAATTGACCGAATAGTGTTCCGAAGTGTTGTTCAATGATTAATGTAATATTTGAAGGCCATATATATCAATTGTATCCAAGTTACTCAAACTAATGAAATTTGTAGAATGACCCACAGACAAGTTTTCTGTAAATAGTTTTATATTTTTGTATTGTTCTTCAAAACATCTTTGAATGGATCCTCTGCAGCAGACAGATATTTCTAGAATTGAGAAGATACCAGACAAAGTTCTGAGAACATGTGCACTTAAGCTTGGACCTTTGAACATATCTACTGTACTTTGTTTGAAGGTGGTTGACAATGAAAGAATCTATGAAAATTAAAAAGATTAGCTAAAAAATAACAATTATACTAAGCAAAAAAACAGAAATTACAATGAAATAACAATTAAAAATTGAACTATCAACAAGAAGTGAAAATTAAAAATTATTAACAAGAAATGAAAATCAAATGATTCCAAGCCAATTACTTCACGACATTTCGATTGTTAGTATCCACAATCGTCTTCGAGTGAATGCTGGACTAATACCTCCGAGATCTGACTATTTATACGTCATTCGAGTGCTTTCACCTATTCCCTCTTCCCTCTCTCTTCATCGGTTTTAGCGGGAGCTGACCGTTAGGCGGGAGCTGTTTGTGTTCCGCTTTATCAAAGGTTTCCATATGTTGCATATCTCTACGCTAGTTTGGCTAAATGCGTTGTTGGACAACATATATGCGGCTTCTTTGAATTTTCTCCTAAACCACTTGATGTTATGTTGATGAGTTCAAACATGCTCTGCTATTTCTGATATCCTGGTTTCTCCTCGCTGTGTGTATTTCTTGTGCTCGGCAATGCGAACTTTCCATAGCCTTTTAGTTTCACCGATGTATGATTCTTCGTATTCGCAGGGTATCCGGTAAATGCAATTCTTGGAATCACAGTCCGCGTTTGGTGGCCTGGTTTTCGCGAGGCTGCTACGGATAGTGTTCCCAGATCTGAAGCAGGTTCTGATGTTATACTTATTGGACCCAATTCTTCTTATCCTTTCCGACAATCCTCTGATGTAGGGCAGTGCAAGTACTGGTTGTGGTGGCTTCTCTTCCTTATGAGGCTCTTGCTGTCTTCTAGCCAAAGTCTGTTCCACCATCACTTTGGAGTAACCATTCCGTTGAAGGTCATTTTTGATGATGCCTAGTTCCTTCTCGAGGCCTTACTTTGTATTAGAGCTGGAAAGCATGGTCTACTAGGGTCTTGATGATTCCTCTCTTAGTCGATTGATGATGGTTGGATTCCTAGTTCAGATACTGTCCCGTGTGAGTGGGTTTTTGGTATACAGATGTTTCCCATTTAGTGTCTTCTCCATTGTGAAAGTGATGATGTGCTTCAGGAAGGTGTCTAGTTTTTAATTCCCGAGGTTCCATATTATGAAGATGTTGTTAACGTATCTCAACCAGACTCGGGGCTTCTTGTAGGCGATCCCATTGGTAGTCTCTCATCTTGCTTAAAGAATTCGTCCTTCAGTGGGAAATAGCAGTTTTATACAAATTGTGCTAGTAATTCCATGATTACTTTTATCGGTGAGATTGTTCTATCTTTCAGGTCCCCATCTTCAAATAGCTTCCTCTATATGATTTGAAGTGCTTATTCGACAGGAACGTTAGTATAGAGGCTTTCCACGTCGATCCTGCTCTGCGACTTCGATTGCCCATATTAGTTTGACAAAATGCCTTGAATTCTTCACAAAAGATGATGTTTTTCCTTGTAGTGGTTTTATTATTGATAGTAAAAATCTGGACAAGTTTTGAATAGGTGAATCTCTGGAGCTAATTATCGGTCTGAGCGGAACATCCTTCTTGTAGATTTTGTGAGGGGGCTTACTGTGGTGCGGTGTTAGCGATGATCTCTTTTTTTCGAAAAATAGACTTGGTGTCTTTTCAAAGTCTAGTACAACTTCCTTTCAATTGATGTAGTTGGGTCAGGGACGCGCCAAGTAACTTCTGCGTCGTCGTGCGAAATATTGATAAGCGCCTTTATCAAAATTACCAAGGTAGAAATATTGTAATCAATCACTCCTTTCCATTTCAGCGTGGAAAACTATGAAATTTTTTCTACATCTACCTAGATTTTTTTGAAGAAAACAATACACAGTACACTTATAAAAAATAATATATTAAACACTATATTGGCTATATTGCACAATAAAACAGAACAGAATAAAAACTATGTTAAAGTTATAAAACATTACTTAAAATTATTAAAAAACTGAAGATCAAATAAAACATATTTAGATTGCGATTCTTTTTTAAACAAATACACTTATTATGATGAAAACCAACGGAAATTTCTTATAGAAATTGAACTTTTCTTGCTTTACCTTTGGCAAATTCATTAATTAGATTTTCAATATTCAGGTCCTTTAACAACTCAGATTCTATAGAAATAATAGCAAGATTTTCTAGCCGCTCCTGACCCATTCTAGATCTTAAGTAATTCTTAATTAGTTTAAGTTTAGAAAATGATCTCTCGGCTGAAGCTACAGAAATCGGTATAGTTAATAATATACGTAACGCAATAGTAATGTTTGGGAATGAGTGGGCCAAGTTATTTTTTGCAATGTAATTAAGTGTTTCTACTACAGATGTTACCTTTCCGTCGCAAATTTGTAGAAATTGTAATTCGGTTAAAAGTTCCGTTCCGTCTATGTCTCTCTCGTTTCGATTTTTGTCAGTTAACGCTTCAAGTTTTTTACAAAAATTAAATTGATCTTCATCAGAATACTTGCCGAAATCCTCAGTATTCCACAAAAATTTGAAAACATCGGCATGGGAGGATAACAGCTCAAATCTCTCATTTACAGATGAAAGAGTAATATGTAGCATTCCAAAAAAAAAACAATTGACTTTGAATTTTAATTCTTGGTTTTCAATTGGCTGATCTTCACTTTCATAGGAAAATTGTTTTTTTTATTCTTCGTGGCCGTAAGATTTCTGCACTTTTGAATTTCGCATCTACGTCCAAGGCAGTTGCCAATTCTTTGGCATCTACCAGCATCTCACTGAAGCCTTTATCTGAACGATATTCTTTTAAAAAGGCAATTAGGTTGTTCAAACTTTCGCAAGAATTTGAAATATTAAATTGTTTAGTTTGCAGAATCTTGGTAACAATATCGACTTTACCCAGTATCTTGTACCACAAGACTAACATACAGACAAAGTCATAATTTTTAATTTTTTTAGCTAAAGAAGAAGCTAGATGTTTTGTAGAGTTATCAAAATTATTCTCGGAAAAAATTTCATATAGAGCGTCGTATATTTCGCCCAACTGAAATCTTAGAGGGGTTACCGCATCAATTCTACTAGACCATCTGGTCTCTGACAAAGGTTTTAACGTTAAATTTGAAATGTTACGTTTCAGAACAGACCACCGATTGTTTGAGGCAGAAAAAAAGGTATATAACTCTTGAACAGTTGAGAAAAAGTTTATACAAAATATATTTTGATTTCAAAGCATCGTTAATGACAAGATTCAAACTGTGGTTACAGCAAGGAACAAATATTGCACGTGGATTAATATCTAAAATTCTTTTTTGTACACCTTGATGTTTACCTTTCATATTCGAACCATTGTCGTATCCTTGTCCGCGTATATTATAAATGTCTAAACCATAATTTTCTAAAATTTTCAGCAAAAAGTTGGTTAAACCTTCCCCTGTTGTATTACCTAATGGCTGAAATGTTACAAAACGTTCTTCGATACTAAATTCATTGTTTTTTAAATTAACGTATCTTATGTAAACAGAAATTTGCTCCTGGTGACTCACATCAGGAGTACAATCTAGTATTATAGAAAAATACTTAGCTAATTTAATTTCTTCTAAAATATTGTTTCTTATATTATCACCTATTAATTTAATAGTTTCGTTTTGAATTTTATCTCCGAGATAAAGTGGCATATTTTTTTGAGATCTATTAATATGTATAGACATGACTGGGTCAAATTTTGCTATCATTTCTATACATTTCAAGAAATTTCCATTATTTCTTTCAAATAGCTTGTTACTAGATCCTCGAAAAGCCAAGTTTTGTTCGGCCAAAAATTGAATTGTATAAAATATTCTTTCAATGACACTGCGCCAGTGTTTCGTTTCAAGTTTTAATAAATTTTGCATTTCGGAATCTACAGTTCGGTTAGTTTTTAATCTTTCTAATAAGTCTGACCAGAAACGTGAATTTTGAAAATGAAATTTACTTTTTTCGTGAATTTTTAAATGTTCACTTAAGTGATGCCAATCATTGAAACCGTCTTGATTACTTAATTTGGTATTTTTAAAGGTCAATGAACTCGGACTGTTGGTGTCATTGAATATTTTACAACAAAAACAGAAAACTGCATTTTTCTTAATAGAATATAGTAACCAATTTCGCTGAACCTTTTCACCATTGGACAAAATTCGAGTGAAGTATATATCAGAAAACTTACGTCCACTTGTGTCCTTAGGATACATCGTTTTATTTTGATAATAAACGGGACCTTTTTCTACAAGTTCTTGTATCTGGATTGGAGATAATATACTCGGCCAAAGACCTGGATCGTTAGAAAGGGGCGTATATTCAAATGAATCGTCTTGTTTAGTGAAACAACTCGAATTTGATGGTACTGGTACTACTGGAACAGACTGAAGCGTGTCCAAACTGAAATCTATTGGTTCCTTATTGTCTTCCTTTTCTAATTCTGATGTGAATTTTGATGTCGATGGAAATGGAGTGTTGTCAGTGCTATCGTTATCGGTAGAACTACTATCTTGTAAAGTAATAGATTTCCGAAAAAAATTAGTAATTTTTAAATTGCTCTTCTCCAAGTCTTCCTTGCGTTTCCGTTTATTAAGCAAGTTTTGATAACCAGACAACTTCTTTTTTTCTTCTCTGGCCATCTAGGTAAATAAAACAGATTATTAATTAAATTAAGTACATTTTTTCAAAAGTTAAACGGTTTTTATTGAAAATAAAGATAATTAATAATGATGTAGATGATGAGCTAAATAAAAGCTAAAAAATAATTCGATGGCTCCTAGGTACTAGTCATCACACCGCTCTCCTAATTAATCTAGGGCATTTATCAGACAAAAATAAAATCGTCGGGCGCGTGCAATTTCTATCAAGTCATAAAAAATGCTATTTACATATTTACTCAGATTACGCTACGCCCAAGGATTTAATTGTTTTGCTTGATCAATTACCAAGATTGATGAGGAGAGTGGTGTGATGATTGGTAACTACGACCTAACGAATTATTTTTTAGTTTTTAGTACATTATCTATATCATCAAACAATTTTTCATAACACATTTTTGTTATGCAATAAAATTTCATAATGTATATTCCTATTTGCCGCACCGTTTAGTATTTTAAATGACATTAGGAACAAACAAAATCTATTATTCCATAAATTATTGTCATTTATTTATTATACATCGCTGTAATCACTTACCTTTGTTTTTAATTATTTTTCACTTCACAATCAAATAACTGTACTATTGCAAATCAAAAAATCAGATTTTTTTGGAATATTTGTTACGCTCCTACAGCACAGAAGGCTATGACAAGAGTGAGAAAACTTTGCAACGACCCGTTTCTTCGCCATTTCGCCTTTCCGAAAACGTTTTACAAGTTTAAACAAGAAAACTCTTGCCGGGACTGCGCGGCGCCTACACTTCTAGAGAAGACAAGTAAGTAGGTAGTTTAAATAGCATTAATTTCGAATTTCACCACCGGTCAGCATTGGTGAGTAATAAAATCTCACCATCGGTATTGGTAGAAAAATTTTTGTTTTTTATGTTGATTTTTTGTAAAGTTTCAAAAAATCCTTAGTTTCGAATTGAATATTTATTCAATTTTGCCGACTCAAAGGGCGCCTTTAACACCTTTACATATAGACGGCGCGTCCCTGTGGGTCGGTCGTCCATGACTCTAGAATTGTAGGGTTTCAACCTGTTCAATGTAGTGTTTGTTCTTATTGGCCTTCGCGTTTTCTCAGTTTGCATGTTACCGCCGTCGTCATCTCCGTTATTTTGTATGGACCCTCATAGGCCAGCGAGAGTTTCTTTGATATTCCTGGTTTCACTACTCTGAATGGGTGCTCTGCGGTCTTTCGGTTATACTTCTCGTTTCTTATCCTTTTTGTCTTTTCGGTGTTCGCAAATACTCTACTATATACCTGTCTCAATCTTTCTAACAATTCCGATGCATAGTCCTCATCATAATTGTAGATTATAATCAGGAATGTAGATATCAAAATTAATACAATTGGCATTGAGCCAAGTTTCATTTAATGTAATTATATCATATTCATTAGAGGAAATAATATCCACAAAATTATTAAAATGTGCTACCAATGACCTGATGTTAAAATGGCACACCTTAAGTTCCATTTTAAGGAAAACAAGCACTACAATTTGAATTTACTGTAATAGATGCAATATGAGAAACAATGTAGTTGGTAATAAATGAAAAGAATTTATATACATTGAAACACTTTAAAAAATCATCACTTTTTTGTTCTACTTGACGACCGTCTTTCTTTATCCTTTCCAGTGGCCGCCTGAGACGAAACTGCTTGCGAAGGATTTGTCTTTAAATCACTGATATGATACGAGACACCTTTGAAGTAGAGGACATTCTTTTTTATTGTTGCAGCAGGGTCTTGAAGACGTGCAAATTTGAGTTGTTCACGTAAGAATTTTCTTTCTTCATAATCGTCGGCTGTGTAATCGTGTGCTACATATATCCCAGAATTTTTGAGTTTGTTAGCATTGTTGATTATAATAATTTTCAAAGAAAAATTCAATGATACCACAACAACTGGTCGAGGATTATCGTCAGAGCTGTTCCCAATTCTGTATATATTTCGAAAATCCCATTCTTCACAACAAATCCCCAGCGTATTGTTGAATATAGTCAAGATCTTCTCTGATGTCTCAGATTCGTCGCCTCGTAAGCCATATATAATCAAATTATATTTCTTTTCTTTTCTTTCAATGTTATTCAACTGTTGACGTAATATCTGGTTCTCTTTGATTAGTTCTTCATAAACACTCGTTACTCATTGGAAGTTGCACGAATGATCTATGTTGTATAACATATAAATCATTTGTGGAATGACAATTTCCATACCTTTATGTATTGCAGCAGAGGAAATGACGATTTTGATTATCATTACCATTTCTCGTGAACAGACTGATCAAATTTTGAAAATTAAAATTACTTGCTATGAAAATTGAAATCAGGGAACAACACATACGCATGGAGTCAACAACATAAGCCAACCGCACATTTGTGGTTCCAGTTAGAAGACCTAGAATTTCCAGGCCATATCTAACATAACTCCCTTTTTTGGAGTGTTATGTCCATGAATTGTTTCATTTTTGATTTGTATCATGCACACTCGATAAAACTCTATTTGTATTTATATTCTGGACCCGGATGTCACGCAGGTAGCTATAGCTGCCTACGTGGTCATGTTAGATGTAGCCTGGGAATTCTAGGTCTTCTAACTGGAACCACAAATGT
>WOGO01002956.1:0-15003 GCA_015342085.1 Leptinotarsa defecta | reverse complement strand
AGTATGGTAAAAAATTTGACAATTATAAAAATGACTTTGAATCATCATTAACAATGCCGCGACCAAGACGACCGAATCTTTGCCGACAAAGCCGTAATGGAAGAAGGATACGAAACATTGCGAATGAAATGTCTGAAGAAGCACAAGGAATTGCCCGTGAAGAGCGCCGCGTTAGTATTGTAAAACAAATTATTGCTGTATCGTGGGTCTCACTAAAACTCGAGAACGGCTGGACCGATTTGGCTAATTTTGGTTTTGAATTATTTGTGGAAGTCCAGGTAAGGTTTGAAACGTGAATAAATGTGAAAAAAAACAAAAGAACTCTAGAACGACTGGACCAATTTTTATGATTTTTGTCTTTTTGGATTTGTCTTCGTTGGGAATAAAATGATAAGTATTGAAAAATGATATTTTATCATTGAAATAATAATAATAATAAAAAAATTGAAGAACGGTCGAATAAATGTTTATGAATTTTGTTTTATTTGTTGGAAATAGGATGATATAGAATAATAAGTATTGAAATATGATATTTAATCAATAAAAATAATAATGATAATAATAATAAATGAACTCTAGAATAGCTGAACCAACTCTTTTGATTTTTGTGTTTTTGGATTTGTTTTCTTCGGGAATGGCATAATGATTATTGAAATGTGATACAATAATAATATAAATAATGACAGAACTCGAGAACGTCTGGACCATCTTTTATGATTTTTATGTTTTGGCTTTGTTTTCTTCGGGAATAGGATTATAAGCATTGAAAAATAGTATTTCATCAATAAGGCTAATAATAATAAAAATTATAAAAAATTCGATAACTCAATACTCAATAATTTTGTATCAATTTTAAAATTTCAAATTTGCTCATTCTTTGACTGTTAGGCGGAACGACGATCACCGGGTTTACTAGTTTGATGAATAAAAACCTACCTTTAACAATATATTACTCCGTTTGTATTGGATCTACATCTATCCCCATAGTAAAAGCAACTCCAGGTACATTTGTTTGAAGGTACAGGTACATGATAAACTTCTCCAATTTTTAATGAATATCGGTTCTGTTCGTCAACAACATTAATGACTAGAGAAGAAATATTTATTCAAATTACCAATCCAATAAAAGTGATCGAAATGCTTGCGAGCATATCCAAGATCCCATATACATATCCACAGCAGTCGGTAGCCGGTCGGTTCGACGTGGGTGCTTTGTTCACTCACTCAATCGATCTCCGTATTAGTCGGTGATTCAAGCCGCAGGCTGAACGATCGATTTTCACTTGCTATATAGTCCAACCCGTGTTAGGAATCACACGTTAGTCCTTAGTTCGTACAGGTTTCGACTTCTGAGGGTTGTCGTTGGTAGGGGTGCGACAGCTGGTTAACTGAAAAACACATTTTAACATAATAAGAGATTCAGTTACAAAAATAAGTCTTTTCATATTAGTTTTAGTAAAAAATGAAGACATAAAGAGATCACTTGTTATGAATTCAGTCACAATAATCGTTGTTAATATCGGATTCTGAGTCACTATTAACAAAAATGACTGTTACCGGGAATGTATAATGATTTTTGACCTGAATAATTTGTGTTACTGAATTTTTACAACTATCTTTTGGTATATTTGCAGTTTCTCCATTTATTGAGTTAATTAATATACTTGCCAATTTTAGTGTTGTATTAATATTCAAATTCAAATTATCAATTCGGTATATGTTTCGTATACATATTCAATGTGTCTTTGAAAGAGCCATTTCGTGAGTCTTTTTTTGCAGCAAAAGCCTTTGAGGTTACGGTTCCTGATATTAATTTCAATTCGTCGTTTGTCGGTCTCTTTTGGGTTTAGTGACGTGGAACGCTTGTTGTGTACAGGGGATTTTCATTACCGATGTATCCCTAATTCAGAGAGTCATTTCGTTTATCATGAAAATGTTTGCTCGTTTCCTCAATCTCCCGTAAAAACAGGGTCGGGCTGATTTCTTTAATTAATGGATTCATTTGAAATCTGTTGACTTCATTTTCAGTGCAATTTTGTGTTTACAAACTCAATTCACATTAAAAAGGTGACAATTTTAATTTATTAGCTCAAAACTAAATCATATTCATTTCATTTCATTCTACTCATTTTCACATATCAAAATTCCAAAATTTCTTTTGCAGCAATAGATACAAAACAATATACATATTCACACAATTCCCGTGTATCTTACCTCTCCGATATGTTCAATATCGTCTTGTGTTTTCTACTCCATTATGTAAATTGCTCGACATCTCGTAAGTGAGGATCTCGATTCTGAATATAAATATTTAACATTTTACAAGCAGGCGATAAAAGCTTTGTGATTGTCATGTGTATGTTTGATATTTCTCTGCCTTGCTTTCTGTTGTATGTTGGAGTACATGTCGAAATGTTACCGTCTGACGTTATATATAGTTTTTTTTATATCTTGTTATTTGGACCAATTTTGAGATTTGGAGGAGGCTGAAATTTATTTTCTGACAGCTTATTTCAAAATAGTGCTACAGTCCTTTAAGACTTTTTTGAGCTGGGACAAGATGGTATTGTCTTTCAGATAATTAGAATTATATTACCGTTTCAATTGTCAGATAATTTTAATCTGAAATATCTCAGATATTCATTTCTGTTTGTATAATTGCCTTTTTACATCGGCAACAAGTGCACTAGCACTACTGTTATCCACTTCAGTCACAATTTTTACATAAAATGAAGTTTTTATTTATTTGCATCCATTGTTTTCGATAAAAGTTATTTTCTTTTACTTAACAACGGTAGTCTTGTTATATTCTCCACTTGAAGCTCCGATATATTTCGAGATCGCTCCGGCACAACCCACCAATGTCCATTTACTGCGTTGTTTGCAAACTGGAAACGGGGTTTTAAACTTGACCAGACATTAGGCAATCAAAAATTAAGAAAGGCGGAGATTTCAAACAAAAATCACTTCGCTCAATTCACAAACATACGCCTGAAATTTGTCATACATATTTCTTTTAGTGTTCTTTACTCGTTTTGAAAATAGTTTTTTCATCAAGTATTTCTGTTACTCTCTCATTTTCTTTCTACGAATCTTTGCCAGACATCAAAACTCTTCTGATTTTTTTGTCTTGTACGAAAAAAAGATACATTTACCCAGATTGATACTGAACATAACTTTATTGTACCTTTAACAAACTTGGAATAACTCAAAATGTCCCAAATTTCAGGGCCCAAAGATATTCAATTCTTTTCCAGAAAACAAAAAAATAGCTGGTCAATTTTTATTTTCAGACGAAAACTGAAAGACTTTCCAGTGCAATATTGCTTTTATTCTTTAGAAATGAGTACTTTTCAAATACTTATTTGCTTTCAATTACACAACACAACAAAGTTTTTGTTTCGGGGTTGAAATTAGATGATTTTAATGTATTTCCACGTGTTGAAACCGAAAGTGACAATAAAAATTATATATTAGCTCTTGTTTTCAAGATATAGTATCATTATATTATATATAAGTATATTGAGTTTTCAAGTAATGAAATATTTCATCACCAACAGTTGGTACACATGTTTGTTTACATAACACCCCTCTCATTAGCTGTTCTGATCTGCTATTTATAATTTTTCATGTTTTTATGAGGTGTTTGTCATTCATTTGTCGATGGTATATGCATTTTGTATTAAACCCGTTTGACTTTTTCCATACAGCCTATACTGTCTCCAGGAAATAAAATCATATTTCATTTCATTCTATTCTATTCTCATACTCTTTACCCCTTTATTCCTAAATTTTCATAACTCGCAACTTATGGTAACAACAGAGGGTTACAAATTCTGACATTGTTATGTATCTGCTGTTGTATTTGCTGACTTTCATTTCAACATTGAAACATAGCATGTTAATTGAATATCTAATATATGAGTCGCTTCTAGTAATTTAAGCTATCAATGTTTGTCATAGTATGTACGTACATATAGAAAAAAAATCTGAATTGTTATTTATCGTTCTTATCACAGAGATACCTTTGAAATTCATCAGTTATCACATATATCAAGCACTTATGCAGACGAATGGTTTGTTTTGGTTCACAAGTACGAACTCATTCTCATTCATTCTCATTTTGATTTCCTGCTACTCAAAATATATTTTGAATTTTCCGGACTGGTGTTTTCATATTGATTTCTTTGAATCATTATAAAACGAAGCATTCCCCGTTCATCCAAAGTAATCAGTATCAGTGCTACTTCACATCAGAGTTTGAAGGAATCTCAACTTTCAAACAATATTGTGTTCTTTCACTCTTTACTCATGAACTCAACTCTATGTTTCATTAAATAAAGTTTTGCAACTACTTAGAAAATGATGTGTTGTCGAAATTCCGCAACAACCGCCATGTTTTATACGTTTCGTTTTTCTACAGGACTTTTGAATAATTCAGTTATGCTATGCATTGTTATTTTGTTAGTGCTCTTTCATTGGAAAATGAATTCATTGTAACTGAACAGTATTCTTCACTTCCGTGTGCTATGTCAAATACAATTAAAGCCGTAGATTCGAATATTCATTTTATAAAATTCATTATTTCATAAAGGATATACCACAATGGGGACCAAATATTATTGAAATATTGACTCATGATATGAAATAAAGCGCTATTTTTTCCCAGATTTGTAGGACAGTCTACTCTATTGTTCGATGATTTTCATAAAAATATAAGCAATGAACATTTTTTTGGTGTTCTAAACTAGTGAATTATGTTTCCCAAAGGTCAGTTTTTTCAAATATTACGTCTACATCATTAATACATTTATAATGTTTTTTTTTCGGGTGCGTAAACTCAAAGTTTTACCCTTTCCTGAATAAGGTTTGCACTCATCTTTACTACCCCAAGCATTAGAAAGCATCATTCCAGAACATTCCTGAAAATCCTGAAACATTTTGAAATAATCTGTAATGTTCGAGAAAATCTGGGAAAATCCCAGATCATTGTGGAATTATCCAGTAATTCATATAGGATGCGAGTTTTGTATCCTCTATCCAAGAAAAGGTTCATTGATTTTCCTGAAAGTGAAAAGTATAACCTGAAGGGTTATACTGAAGGGTTATACGTTTTACTTGTGATGCACTGTTTGGGTCCTTTGGTATAGTAATGAATATTACTGGAGCTTAGTCCCAACACCAAACCGTTATTTTCAACACCTAGACACGTGTTTCAATCACCAATTGATGATCGTCAAGAGGAAGAGTAAACACTCAATTCAATTCAATCTTCAATACCAACACCAACCATTATTTTCAACACTTCGACACGTGTGTCAATCACCAAGTGATGATCTTCAAGAGGAAGATTAAACCCTCAATTCAATTCAATCTTCAATACCAACACCAAACCTTCATTTTCAACACTTCGACACATGTTTCAATCACCAAGGGAGGATCTTCAAGAAGAATATTGAACTTTTAATTCGAATCAATCTTCAATCCCAATACTAAACTATCATTTTTTTACAATTCTACACGTGTTTTAATCACCAAGGGATGATCTTCAAGAAGAATATTGAACTTTCAATTTTTCAATTCAATTCAATCTTCAATCCGAAGACCAAACCATTATTTTAAACACTTCGACACATGTTTCAATCACCAAGGGACGATCTTCAAGAAGAATATTGAACTTTCAATTCAAATCAATCTTCAATCCCAACACCAAACTATCATTTTTTTACACTTCTACACGTGTTTTAATCACCAAGTGACGATCTTCAAGAAGAATATTGAATTTTCGATTTTTCAATTCAATTCAATCTTCAATCCCAACACCAAACTATCATTTTTTTACACTTCGACACGGGTTTTAATCACCAAGTGACGATCTTCAAGAGAAATAATGAACTCCCAATTCAATTCCATCTTCAATCCCAACACCAAACCATTGTTTTTAACACTTCGATACGTGTTTCAATCACCAAGGGACGATATTCAAGAAGAATATTGAACTTTTAATTCAATTCAATCTTCAATCCCAACACCAAACTATTATTTTTTACACTTCGACACGTGTTTTAATCACCAAGTGACGATCTTCAAAAGGAATATTAAACTCCTAATTTAATTTAATCTTCAATCCCAACACTAAACTATTATTTTCAACACTTCCACACGTGTTTCAATCTCCATGATGATCACTTGGTAATTGAAACACGTGTCCAGGTGTTTTAAATAACGGTTTGGTGTTGGGATAGAACTCCACTAATATTCATTATAATTTTTATCTTCTAGAAAATCCTACTACATTCAAGAACAATAAAATATCTTCGAGAACATTCCACAACAATCCAGAACATCCTGGAACCTTCTGGAATATTATGCAGTGTTCGAAAATACTCTGGACGGTTTGGAAATATTCCAGATCGTTGTGAAACATGCCAAAACAGTTTCGAATGTTTTGGAATGTTTTGAAACATTCTAGATTATTCAAAACCTTATAGAATTGGTTTGTCGTTGGTGGAAGGAAGTCCATCAACCTCTCATGATATGAACTCCTCCAGCTGGTAACTGACATTAATTACCATGAATAAAATTTACTCAAATGAAGGTACATTTACAACTATCAATTTTGATTTTCAAATAGACGAGTATATAACTACTTATAGACAACTCAAAACAAAAATACGACGTCGCATCGGTTTATCAGGCCGCACGAGTTTATTATTTTCTTGCCTGACAGTTTTAATAAGATAATAATTTCAATTGTATAGTATGAAGTGCATTAATAATTTGCATGGGATGATTAAGGTGATTAACGTATTTAATTGATAAGAAATAATATCGTATGCAGCTTTCCAATCACCACATTTTAAATAGACATTTTTGAGTTCATCGCGAACAATTTCAACAAGGTCTTTTGTGAGTACATTATCAGTTTTACAAACAGTTAAAAATTAAACGGTTTTCATTTCCTATAAAGAAACTCCTTCAAGAAATCGTTCAAGTCATTCCCTTGTGTTGCCACCGTCAGCACAAAGTAACAGTATATACCGGTAAGTCTGTCGGTAAACAATTAGCAGTAATCTGAGCAATTAGCGACACACGTTCGCTTTTAACGTTTGTTTGCCAAAGATATTGTTCCGGACATGGCTTCCGTTCCGTCTTTTAGTCCCCTTCCCCTTCCTGGGCCCCATATCCGGTCGCAACTAGGAGTTAGCGTTTATTTTTAATACGTAAAGTTGGAAGACTTTAAGCTCGCGAAAGATTATCTGGATTACACGTAAAATGTATGCCGTTTGCAGGAGAAAGAACTTGAGTATTCAATTTCGGCTTATTTATTTTCTTGCGATATTTCGTTGCTTGCGCCTTCAAACCACTCTTGAAAGAAGCTGTAGCAGTGACTGACATTGTTCGTTTGGATTCAGAGGCAGAGAAACACTAGTCGCGTGAGAACAGAATTCGTCAATGAATGAAAAGGAAATTTACTAATACTGTTAACATTATATTTTGGCAGATCATTCATTTAGGTAAAAGTCAATCGCCAAGAATGACTATAATCAATAAAATCCTCATCAAGAAGAATTTTTCAAAATAGAAATTCATCAGAAATCAACGGATGAAGTACTCCTAAAATTCCCTGTTATCGCTAATTATTTCAATTTGAAATCCCATGTTCTCTCCTCCCCATTTAATGCAATTGCCAAATTCATCCAAGTTTCAGACTGAAATATTCTTTTCAGGCGTTACAAGAAAGCTGGTGTGGTTCCCATAGAGACAATAACTAATATTTCGAGTATTTCTAGAGGCCAGCGGACGAAATGTCTAGGTGTCTGCTCATTTTCACTCGTTCATTTCCTCCTCCTCTGCTAACATTAATCTGTCTTCGCCAAAAGAAGCAGCGCAACCCTCCGAACCGATGGAATATTTAATTATTCGAAAATTCCGCCGCTGCTAATGCTTTACCGGCCACCTCTGATTAATTAATCAGTTCGGGACAATCGAATTCCTGCAGTCTGTTAAACAAACACTGTCTACATTCCTGCGGTTCTAATCGAGATATCTGTCCTGGAGCTTGATGAAATATGCACAACTTCCTAAAGGTGGTGAGTATACCTCTTCCAATAACGGCAACCGCTCAAGAGGATTGTTTTGACTCTGACGAATGTTACTGTTCCAGGCGCTAGTGGATGCTGGTGGGTATGAATTGTGTTTCAAATTCTCTGGGGGATTTTGAGAAATAGTTCTCCTAACCAGTAGATTGCTTCGTATTAGTTAGTTATCACATCTGTGATGTATCAGGAGATTTTCATATTTTTTAGAGATATAAATATTCCTGTATCGAAGTCTGGATTGCAAGAACTCATCTATTCTACTTTCTGGAGTTCTGTTTTCAGAAACACAATGGCGTAGCGGATTTGGGATAACCACGTTTTCCAGTTTTGTTACGATGATATTCTCTTGATTGACATTGATTGAAAGTCGGTTTTTTGTCAGGGAAAATAGTGTGTTCCCACCTATTATGTGCAAGTTACCTTCCGAAATTTAGAAAAATAATAAATAGAAATGTTAGTGAAATTTTGCTTCTTTCGTATACTATATTGTGTAGCAAACCTGTGAATGACATCTGATTCAATTTCATATCGAAGATTTGTGGTAGAAACAGAGTAGAAGAAAGTGAATATGTTTATATCAATTTCTTTCTTCCTTTGGAAGATTCTCACATTTTTTGTATGAAGATGGACAAAACCTTTCCAAAATATTATTATCTCCTAAAAATATACTTCTTTCAAATATATAACATGAATATTTTGTGATTTTTTAATGCACATCTTTTAGTCAATTTTAGTAAATCCAGTTAATAATTTCCATGGCTTCCAACAAATTCATTTTCCTTCCTTCATTACATATGTGTAGGATTTTGAAATCATCTTTACTTACCTTGTGTTCTGATTCTTGCAGATGTTCATACATTGCCAAAATTTCTACCGGTTTGACCTGTATTTACTGCAGAACATTCTCCACATTCTATATAAACCTGATTTTTCATTCTATCTCGTTTGGGTTTTGCATTGAACAGAATTCTGCCTACATTATCATACCTTATGAAATCTGTTGTTATTTTGTATTTAAAAAAGTTACTTTGAATATTTTCTGAAACTTATGATGCACTGTTTGGAACCTTTGGGAGATTAAATCTTCCTCTTTGAAGATGATCACTTGGTGATCGAAACACGTGTCGAGGTGTTAAAAATAACGATTTGATGTTGGGAAAACACTCCAGTAATATTTATTTTCTGAAAGTTTATCTGGGTAATCAATGCTATTATATTCACATGTATTGTGTTCTCTGATATTTGGGTATAATTCACTATAGCAGTAGATAAAGGCCAAACCGGTAGAATTTGTGACGTATAAGTCTCCGTGAACACATCTGTGTGGACAAAAAATTTACAATGTGTGAACATCTGAAAGAATCAAAACACAAGATGAGTAAAAATAATCTCAAAATCCTACACACATTTAATGAAGGAGGAAGGTGGTTTTGTTGAAAGCCATGGAAATTGATAAATCAATTAAAACCTCGAAATATATAACCCTAAACGGGCAACTCGATTCATGTAGGTCTCCACTCTTGAATTTTATAGTTGGCTCCCCTGTTCATTTAATTACCTTTCCATTCAGCTTACCTAAATACTTCCTATATAACCTTATTTTCAGAATTCAAATGTATTGGTTAGATTGTATACTTGATAATCAGATAAAACCCGAAACCTTATATTTTTGAAGGACTTCAAGCTCAACCAGAAACACTATTTGTAATATTAAAGATTCCATTTATTACCCAAAACAAGCAACTCCTACAAAAATCAACATTTGCTTTGGTATACAATACCTCGATTGAATAAAATCCATTCGGCATTCTCGATGAAAGACAAACATATATCCTAACCAAATAAACTATTTTGTTTGAGGTTATAGGTCATCAAGAAAATCCCTTTTATTTCCTCTGCGTATTCCAGATTCACCCGAATCGAGTTGAAAATGTTGGTCATACTCTCTCCATGTTTGTATAGATTTATGTGGGACTCGGCAGCACTGTTCCAGAACCTTTCGTGTCGAAAACACGGTTTTCGTAATGGAAAAATCTCATCGAATCCACCTTCACAGACGAGAAGCCGTGACACGAGGAAGAGAATTAATTTATCTCGTCAAAAATATGAACTCTCTCTCCCGTGTCACAAATATAAAAGTTGATGGAAATAAAAAAGAAGCTCGCACCCCATTCGCTTACGGGCTGACAACAAAGATCTGTTTTAATAAAGTCTGCATGGTTGGAACGATATGTTCTGTGTCATCAAGTTTATTTAGTCTGTATCAAGAGAGAAACTGAATTATAAGGGTGCCCGTGAATCAGGTGTCAATATCAGAGAAAAAAGTAACATGGACGTGCGTACAGGAATTGGCGTCATGGAGATATGTTTATACCAAACTCATGGATAATTAGGAATCTAGTTCACGAAAAATATGTTTTCTGCCTATTATTCGTAAAGTGAATACTCCAAAACTTCCAGCTGCACCTAAGGACAGAACACAAGCACTACAGGAAAATCCTTAAGGCGCTCTCAAAGCGGTGCCTATGCGAAAGTAGCGATTCAAGTTAGATTTGAATCGCTATGAAAATCGGAGATGAAAATCTTTCTGAAAAACGTTTTCAGAAAGTTAATTCCACATATACGTATTTTTCCAAATGAAAAAGTTCTTAAGCAGTGAAGTTTGAGGTATACTGATTTGAATCGCTATGAAAATCGGAGATGAAAATCCTTCAGAAAAACGTTTTCAGAAAGTTAATTCCACATATACGCATTTTTCCAAATGGAAAAGTTCTTAAGCAGTGATGTTTGAGGTATACTGAGTTGAACCTCGAAACGATGAGCAGCCACTCCGTCGCATATTTCTGATATGTACCGCTCTTGGTGGAATCAAATGTGCCAAGTCACTTAAACACGTTCCGTGAACGTATCTACAGGGCTATTCAAATTCGTTTCTGTACATGGGAATCTCGTAAACGATGAGAGATAGAGTGTCGGTTAAATTAAGGTAAAGTTGCGTATTTTTTAGACCTATTCAATGATGTAAAGAAATCGAATATAGCTCTTTTGGTTCTGAAGATATACGGGAAAATCCAATAAATCCCAAAATATTTTTTGCCTATATCTTCTTTATTCGCAGACATATTAAAAATCTGTTCATATTTTGCTATTGGCACTTGATGTGGGCTCTCAGAATAAATCCATGAATCTTTAATACAGGGTGTCATCTGACTTGGGCCACCCCCCTCTGTGAATTTTTAAATACGGACCGGTATTTTAACTTGCAATTTTTGGATCGTAGACGTTGCTGTATATCTCCAGAAGCAAAAGAGTTATATTCGATTTCTTTACATCATTGAATAGGTCTCTAAAATACACAACTTTGCCACAATTTAACCGACACTCTATCCCTTATCGTTTACGGAATCCCCATGTACAGAAACGAATTTAAATAGCCCTGTATAAAAAAGAGACAAATCTCCAACCTTTCTTCGATGATCCAGACTATCAAGTTTGCAAGTGATATTCCAGTCTCCAATCAGGCGGATGGCTCTTTTCTGAATGTAATCCAGCGCTTCATGTTATGTTAAGGGGCGGAGCTCCATACATGAGAGCAGTACTCCAAAAAAGGTCTGATGTGAGCTTTATAAAGCATCAAAATCTGCTGAGGTGTGTACGGTTTTCTGGTTTGGAACAGTATTCCAAGCTTTTGCGAAGCAGCCTCTAAAATTCCAGCGACATAATTGTTCCAAGACATATTGGTGTCCATTTTAACCCCCAACAAATTTATCGAAGCTCTTCCTGACATTATTATTTTCTGTTCAGAGACATTTATCTTTTTGATTTGTTACTGTAGTTTCGTCCTATAAAGACAGTTTCAAACTTATTCAATAAACTCAGTTTATTGTAATGCAATGACGAGACAAGTGTGCTGTCGTCAGCAAAGCAATGTATTGGTCGAAGTTTGGTCAGCAAACCCCCATGCCAAGGGGCCTTTATTGCGTTATTCAAAATATGGGTCACATGCGATAGAAGGTCGCCTGTTTATCTTTGTTTCCGAAAGCTATATTGATGATCGCTCAAAATGTTGAAACCTTCCGAATATTTGAGAATATGATGGTTTACGGCTTTCTCCATGATTTTTGATATCACTGATTGCAGAGCGACCGACCTAAGTAATTTCCAACATTGTGGATTGCCTGTGGTAATGCCTTTCCCAGAAATGATCTGCTTTTCCTATAACTATTGTTGCAATTGAACCATCCATATGGGTTGGTGGTGGAATTGTGGATTTTGTAAAGTTTCGATGAACAGCTTTAGGTATCTACCAGAAGGATCTAGACTCGTTGGTACTGGCAAGCAGTATATCCCTAATTCTCTGATTGTGAAGTTTATTACTTTCATTCATTCTAATTTTGCAGATGTTGCGATCAATAACAAACCTAGTTCTATTTTCGGCACTGGAACTTTCGTTCCACTGCCAGACTTTTACTGGGTGTTAGGACCCTCAGGAAACATAGACAACGAAAAATGTGTGTGCCAGACAGAGATCATTCACTTCATAAATATTCCCTAAACCAGATGTGGGGCCAGAGCACAAAATGCATCAGTTAAAAGCCTGAACATTTCTGGAGAAATATACTCCGGAAGACACAAAGGACATCTTTCATGAAGGGAATATCCGAGAAGAAAATTGCTGGAATTAGTTCAAAATGAGTTCAGGTTACTCTTTGAACCCTGTTCTTTGAGAGAACACCTGAAAAAAATGGGTTATGTGAAGGAGGCCTTAGCTATGGGCAACAATGGGTCAGAGACATTTGAGAAGATGAAGAAATTTTTCAAAAGATGTCATATTGGGGTGACTAGAAATTCTGCAACATATTAGAGAATTGAGAGTGAAATATAATCGAAGCCATAAATGTTCTCATTAGAAAGTGATGGAATAATAACATAAACATCTGAAGAAGTACAAGGAGCTAAGAACATTTACTTTGGAATTTTATAGTAAATTTTGAGTTATGTTATTATGTTATGTTATTATGATTCGTTCATATTTATATTCTTGCAGTTTTGAACATCATTCAGATATTTCCAAATAATCAACAAATAATAGGTTGTGTATGTATTATACAAAGATTCTCATGCGGATGAGGAAGCTTCATCACCTTGACGTATTTTCCTTTGTTCTATTAATTGAACCAAGAAAACAATTCGTTCCATAGTGAACATTTTCGAACTAAAACCACCTCTCACAGCTTCCAAAGAACGCCAATGACACTTCAGCAAACGCCGCATGCATAAGCTGTCAAGCACTCATAAATTGCGAATTCAATTTTTTTGTGCATTGAATTTGATTTCCGAATAGTTGATGGGGTTTCTTGCTCGTGAGCAGCTTAAAACTGTCAATTCTGAATATATTGACTCCTGAATTTCAATTATTGGGTGACATCCCCTGGAAAACTGACGACGCGACGTTTTGAAATACTACTGGTGGAAAAGTGGGATTCTCATTTCTGTCAGGATGTACGTTGAAATGGAAAAGGTGGAAAAGTGATTCATTCGACAGAGTAGTCATGAGGGGTTTAGTAGTAACAATAATATTTTCGAATCGATCAAAGAATTCATTTTGTTCGAATTATGTTGAAAAATGAATGACACTTTTCACAAAATAGGTTGTTCAATGATTCTTGATATTTGTAGGCTTTTAACATTCTGGAAACTAAGTATATCTAAGTTAACAGAATTAACAGAGTTTGCTCAAGTGTGAGAAGGGCAAAAGTTAACCCTGAAAAGCTACTATGTAATATAAACGTGTCAAGAGTCGAATTACTAAGTTATTTGTCATAAAAATGTTTTCTCCGACCAGTGTCAAAACTCAACTTCGAGGAATCAACACATACCACCATACCACATGTTGGAGATGATGATGGATGTGGAGGTTCTAATAAAAATACTTTTCATCCAACAAAAAATCATATTCTGACATTGAAGAGATGGCAAATGAGAATCACGTTGCTTAAAAAATAAGTCACACTTATTATACACTGTACGGAAATCAAATCATCACTAATGGATGTACGGGTCATATATTTATTTAAGATACAACAGTAATACAATACACTATTAAAGAACATGAAAACTGACGTCAGCATGTGTAAGTCATGCGTTGAAAATTTCAACATGATATAAAATATCGTTACTTTGATGAATTATCAGCGATGAATACTTCAATGGAATTTTAACAGTTGAATATTAAGATACTTTCGACATTTTAGTCAATTGGTTTCCATCTCTAACAAATTCTTCGAAAGAAATTTTATTAACCCATTCTCATTGTTTCAGGTATAAATCAGACAATCAACAATGACTTCATCCCATAAATTCCTCTTGCTGCTTCTTCGGATATCAAGTTTTTACGTCATATGCCTCGCTGACGTACTAAGAGAACAAAAATTCGCCATGGAACCACAAGATCAAACTGCAGTTGTAGGATCAAAGGTGACATTACCATGTAGGGTCATAGGAAAAAGTGGAATTCTTCAATGGACCAAGGACGATTTTGGTCTAGGGACACATAGGAATCTAAGTGGATTTGAACGATATTCCATGATTGGAAGTGACGAAGAAGGTTAGTTTTCAGAATTTTTTTGGTTTCGTATTTTACTTGATAAAATTGCAGCGTTCTAGTTCTGATGATCTTGAATGTCACATTTTCTGAAGAACATTGGTTATATGCAACATAAACAAAAATACCTATACGAATATATACCTATATACATATACACACATATACACATACAAATACAAACATTTTTTAAATATCAAAATAATGTATATAAACACAAATATATGTATAAAATATGATTAAAAGGTATCGTCATAAAATTCTTGCAAACTATAATAGGGCCTCTCGATAAGAAAA